>BSCZ01000926.1:0-145694 GCA_027924225.1 Bjerkandera adusta
GAGCAGCTTCACCGTGTCGAGGTCGAAGGGGGACCAGTCGCCGTTGATCAGCGCGCGTTCTGTGGGCAAATCAGCCTACGCTGGACGGGATGGGGAGACGGGGGAGGGGGACGTACGCAGCTCGTTGGCGGAGATGTGCCCCGATCGGTCTGCATCGACCGCAGTGAACCAGCTCCAGAGTCTGCGGGTCGGCCGATGTCAGGAGCGCGCTGGGCAAGACGCGATAGGGGAACTCACTGGGGGTCTGCGCCGGGCGGAGGGCCTCCTGGGGGTGGGCCCGCCGCGAATCCGCCAGGTGCGCCGTACCCGCCTGGTGCGCCAGGGGGTGCGCCATATCCTCCGCCGGGGGGCGCGCCATACCCGCCACCGGGCGGGCCGCCGTATCCTCCGCCATATCCTGCTGCACCGCCGCCGTACTGTTTCACAAAAGCCATGAGCAATAAGCTCTCGACGAACACCCGAAGGTAAGAAGAGAATACGCACGCCGCCGCCGTATGACATTGCTGGTCTTGTGGTGTGGATGGGGGGGGAGATGAAAGATGGGATGGAGATGAAAGCTAGATGGGAAGCGATGGGGGCGATTTAACGTGGGTGTCGGGTCTGAGCGAGGGGCGCCGCGTCTGTCTTTTGTACAGAGGGGCTGGCCGCCCGCAAAGCCTCAGTAATCTCCCGCGCTGCGCTCCTGTCTGCCGGTCGCGGCTATCCGCGCTGTGCTGCATCACCGCCATCCGCTCTTGGCTCCGCGCACTGCCAGGCGCTGCCCTGATTCCATACACCGCTCGCACAGCACACATAGAGATATAGCGAGATATCAATGCCCCCTCTTCGACATGCTCTGCAGCGCCTGCATCATGACTCAGAGGGAGTACCGCCTGCAGAAGCGGCCGTGTGCACCGAGGTGTCTTCCAGGACTCCCTTTCCTCACCCTCACAGCCCCGGAATTCCGTCTACAGCACGTAAAAACACAGTTTGAAACCTTGATACACGCAATGATGTCAGCGGTGCCGATATAATGAGCACGTTTTATATAATATCCTCGCGACACGCGCAGGGTGCTCGCGAAGCTACTAATTCGAAAAATGACCTGAAAGATGACTTGGGAAAACATGGATGAGATACTGACAGGCACCCATCCTCTTTCATAAACTGTCAGAACGCTTGAGAAGTGCAACCCGTCACTGAGATTATGTACCGCAGTCCAAGGATGCAGAAGGACACCGGTGCAATGAAGGTTTCGTCATGATCAACCCCCACGATTTTGGTACCCAAAGGTACCTGATAGCTGTAGCACGTAGAACCTACTATAGGATCTCTAAGATGTGTGTTTTTGTTTCGCCCTGAGGTGAGCACTTCGCGACGCCTTCACTGGTGACCGAATATTGTGGCGCGCTACGGGCTACCATGTTTACGTTTGTTCCGTGAGGGCTCACCCCTAAAGGAATCATTGCTCGCTTCGCTCGCAACAAGACATGTGCCGACTGCAGGCTTCGAGCTGTTGCCGCGACTTGTAGGGCTATGGTCACTGATTCATCGGTGCATCTGCCGAAGCGTAGCGAGGCCGCTCTTCTCACCAAAACAGATCTCGACTGCCCGAACTCGCACGAGCCGGATAATATCAGCACACAAATAATAACAATACAAAGCGCAATCCAAACGTCACCAGCAGCGTCAACAGAACCGTCCGCACCATCCCCAGGCATGAAAGCCACCCCGCTACTGCGCGAAGATGACCGGCGGAAGCACCTCGATCGTCGCCGTCTTCTTCTTCTTCGACGTCGAGGGCTTCGGTTTCTTCGGGGTCTCTGGCGGGATCGTCGCAGGCGTCGCGGCAGGTGTGTCGGGCGGGACGTCGCCGTCGGGGAGGACCAACCCAGGCAGCGCGCCACCACCGCTGCCGCCGCCCTTGGGCTTCGCAGGCGCCTTCTTCTTCGACGTGTTCGCGGACGCGCCGCTCTTCAGCACCTGGCCGAGCGGCCCCAGCTTCGTGTGTACTGGCGTCGGCTGGTCGTCGGGGAGCGTCGCTTGGATTGGTGGGGGCACTGGGGGTGCCAGGGGTGGGTATTGCGGAGGTTGTGCGTGGTAGGGGACACTGAACATCCCAGGGATATTCGTCGGGAAGGGGGGTATCGAGGGTATTGTCGGAGCTGGGGGTCCAGAGGCATAGGACATCCTCTGCTGGTAGTAAGGCTTGAGGAGTCCAATCTGGTTCTCCACCGTCTTGGTATCCAGGGGAGCAAACGGCGGAGGTGGTGGAAAGGGTGGTGGAGGTTCCGAGGGCTTCGCCCTGCGAGCCGGATACACGTTAGAATGGTTAAGGAAAGGAACGAACAGGTGGACATACGCTAAAGGACCATCGGTCACACCAGCCTTGTTCTTTCCCTTGAGCAACCTCTTGGGTATCGTCAGGCTGTTGAGACCAAACTCGGCGGCGATCCCGAGTTCGCGCAGGCCCAAAAAATCTTCGCCAAATGAATCCGCAAAGTTTCCCCTGAGACACCACGGCGTCAGTAGATGAATAGCAGCGCAACTTGGTTAGAGACGTACATGACAAACTCTCCGTCCTCGCCTTCCTCCTCATCCATCTTGAACAACGCATCGTCATCCCAGATTTGATCAGAAGTCTAGCGGGCCAAAGTCAGTATATGGATGATATCCGACAAATCGAACGTACGGCTTCCATGTAAGCACTGCCCAACTTCTTCTCGAGGTCCGTCATCCGCGCGCCAAATCTGACGACGTCATCCTTGACATATCGCTCAAGGTCGTAGACACGTGTGATTCCGCTCTCGAACAACGTATGCAAGATGATTTCCTTAAGAGCGTCGTCAGAGGATAGATCAAGTAGCATGACTTGTTCACCATACCTCGGGAGTCATCTTGTTGCCATACTTGTCGGACAAATGGTGGATGTTGCGACCAACAGTCAGCAGGTAGTCGGAAGCTACCCCGGCAAGGACGTCGAGGGCGACACTTGAAGCACCTGAACGAGACGTCAGGTGCATGGAACACAAGTGAAAGGTGAGAACGGACCTTGGAACCCGACGTGTTCCAACACCTTGGACCCCATCCAATGCATACAGTCGTCAGCATTCTGCTCCCCAATCTGCACCCCAGGCATCGGCTCGCTCCACGGCTGGTCGTCGACTTCATCGTCCACGACATCGTCTGGTGGCGGTGGTGGCGGTGGCGGTATGAGGAAGCCTCCCTGCCCAGCTCCACTGCCGGACTCGTCGTTCGACTCCGTAAGAACCGTGAGCCGCGCATGCGTGCCTCGTATTCGTCGTAGCGTGCGAATGTTATTATTCATGTGGTAGAGTAACGTCTTCTTCGCTCGTGACTCCGTGATCTTCTTCCGTTTCTTGCGCGGGCGAAGGCCAGGTTTCCGTGGCGGATCGTGGATTTCGCGAGGTAATGATGTGTCTGCAGTGTCCTCAGATGAGGCATAGCGTAGAGGGGGTAGCCCATTGGCAAGCATGGCGTCAGAACGCATTGCGTCCCACCACAGGTCGACGACGTCCCTGTCAGCGACGCGGGCACGCTTCCGCGGTCTTGAGTCCGAAAGTGGAGAGCTGCCAGAGCTTAGAATTTGCGGGCAAAGATACGAAAGGCCTAGACATACCGTTTGCGTTTCTCCCCCACCTCCCCCTCGTTTGTCGACGAACTATCGTCTTCCCCCACCTCGCTGTCGACGTACTCCTTGAGTCTTTCCTCCAGCTCCGAGCTACCCAGCCCAGCTTCACCCAGCGCCCTATCCAGTCGTTGATCCAACTCCCGGTCGAGCTGCATGAATGCTGCCATGCCTTCGGCGGTGCGCACAATAGCCGGTGACTCCGGGAACGGTACGTCCCTTCTTGGTCGTCTTGACGAGCCTGCGATCGGTGCCTTGGCTGGGCTGGGTGACTTCGTGAAGGCTACAGGTCGTGGTCGCGCGACGGCATGCCCGTTAGTAGCACCATTGATCTTGGGAGTGCTGCTACGGGACATGAGCTCGGAGGGGATGGAGGGGTCAAGACGCTCCTTGCGGTCGGTAATGTTCTTCAGGAGCTGCTCCGCCTTGACCTTGAGGCGTGCGGCGCACTGCCGGAGAGGATGGTTCTGGTGCGCGGGTTGAGTTCGGTGAGCGCGGAGAACCGGCGGCCTGGGACGCACCTCGGTGGCATTGTAGGTGAAGCAGTTGCTCCAGATGAGGTCGAGGTCGTCCTTAAACTCGCGCTTGGACTTGTATTGCTTCGCCTTGACCTTGCGCTGCATCGACTGGAGGTCCATGGGATGCATGATGACTAACACCAAAGTTGAACCGCCTGTGGCTGGACGAGTCGTACGACACACGCACCATCATAGTAGTCCGGCACCTCCGTCTTCGATACTGGCTTCAGAAACGCCTCCGCATCCCGGTTGTCCTATAAACTATGAGCCGAGCCCAAGCGGGTGCTAGTGTTGTGCACCGCACCATTGTCACCATCCGGAGGTCCTGGAGGAGGCCGTCCAGAGACTCGTAGAACGCGTCCGATGTCTTCGCATCGTGGCATTGCTTCTAAATGGACATAAGCAAGCAATTGGAGCTGTTTCGGCAAGAAACTCACGCGTGCTTCCTTGACGGAGTTGAGGAGAAGCTTGAGGTCTTGCTCGGCGGCTCCGGACAACGACTGGCTCTCGGTGAGGGTCCGTAGGAGGTTCTACGAGTGCGTAGCGGTGTCAGTGTCAAGAGTATAGTGTGGATGGCACAGTAACGAGTGCGTACGTTCATACTCTGCCCATTGAAGAGTGATTTAGTCTTCACGAAGATGAAAGTAGAGGTCAAGAGGGAATCAAACTCCGCTCGCCAAAACGGGAACGCCACAAAGGTCCATTGTTCCCATCAAGCTTCGATTTCACGCACTCTCCTTGCTACCACCACCTTGCCCGCTCGACGAACTCTCAACTTCTTCGTCTCACCGACACGCTGCGTTGTACAAATTTACAGATGGGGATGTGAAGAATCCCTGTGGCGGTGTTGGCGGAGCTCAAACCCTATCATCTCGCGGCTACGGTCCCGGCGTCCTAACTTGGGTATTGTTCTCTAGGTTTGGGTCAATACGCGATGTTCCTCGGTTTCCCTACCCACCGACGCGACAAATACCCACCCAATTTGGCACAATACCCCTATTGTTTTGCTGGGAGAATTGTTGCCACATCCTCTCACTCTTCGCAGGATGTTATCCTGCGTCGTAGTCTCACTTCACCCCTATAAATACTCCTGCAGCTAGTGAGCTCCACAAACTACCTGTCACATTTTTTCGCTCATATCTCGCCCAACTCAAACAACTATAAAAGCACTCCTCCCAGTTCATAACAAGATGTTAGGTCAGTAGTCTCTCTGTAAAACCAGAGAATTGCATCTGAACTTACAGCCTGGTATGAAGTACCTCCCATAATTTTAGCTCCACAATCCACGGAGACATTTTTGTCCCCACTACTATCTCCTCTGCGATCGTTTTTGGGCTGCACATCGCACGTAGGGGACGTTCTGTGCCACCTTCATTACCTATTTCAGAAGTCACCATATGACGCCATCGAGGAATCAATGCTCATGCCCAGATCAAACTACTATCTCTCTCCGTAAGTATTGTACGCTCACTACTTGTTTGACAACTAAATATTGCTCCAGACACGTTCGACTGATATGGACTAACCCAGGCTTCAGCAATCCTGGGTTACCCAGCGTGCTACTCCGTTCGTTGCGCCCGGAATTCAGCCATTTTTGCATTGACGCGCCTACGGATGACTTTCTGCACTATCGCATCCCCTTGAATGATGACGGCGCTGTCAAACTGAAGGACGTGGCGGAACAAATGCACTTGCAGGGCGCGAGGGTCTGTACGCGTCGATCTATTACTACTCTGGATCGCCTGACATACTCGTTGTAGCTTCGCATCTTTCTCCCCCAAGGCTTTGCGCCTATTCGTATCATCAACGGCACGATAACTCCCGAGAAAATGGTGGAAATTGCTGAGAAGGGTGCAATACTCACACTTAACGGTACGCGTCCACACCACTCATCACTTCTATCAACTAATACTCAATCTCGCCCAGAGTCAGTATCTCCAGGGCTCGTGACAGTGCGGGCCATACGCCAGCTTATCCTCATGCTGGGCCGGGAAGTTGTGCCTGAAGTGCTGACGTTCCTCAGAGACGTGTCCGCCGAGATAATCAACTTCTTTGGAAGTCATCGTGCAACATCCCTCGCAATACTCCTCTCCGGCCTCCTCAATTCCGCCAGCGCGCTATCCACGTCTACTTCATCACGAGCGCTCTTTGGTGTTGCTTGGACCGCCGCTCAGTACATCGGCGCTTTACGCCTCCAGCGCCACCTTCGCCGCTCGCGCCGTTATGGGAAGGTCGTCAAAGCGTTCCTCTATACGGCGATTTTTGCGTGGATCATGCACGACGCTCATTTTCCGTACGCAGATCTCATCCCGATAGAGTATGATGCTGCAGGGGAGGTGTTGAATGTCATCTTTGAAATGGGATACAGAAACCTGCGGTTCGTTTCTGGCCCTTGCGCAGTGGTCTGATAGGCCGCATCTATGGTTATATACCTTCAATTAATAGCATTGTCTCCATCGACTCAGTTCGGACGTAAACTCGATTCCCGCTCGCTCGCTCTCAAGGTTCCCGCATCCTAAGGCGTCGCTCGTGTTCCGATTCTAGGCGCCCATCTTGTTACTCTTTTACTACCACCAACGAACCTCTCCAGTTTTCCACCATCCACATACCGCCATAAACCCGAATAATGCTAAGATTCGTAAAGCAATCAGCGATGGTTCTAGGGGAGATCATGCGGCGATGATAATGTCGACCCGAGCATGGTTCAAGCGTTGGCTACGATCCTATTGCCAGCGGACCGAGTCGGCCAGAGCTTGCACAGGGGTTTCAGAGCTATCGCGAGTGCTTGGTCCCGCTGGTGCTGGTACCATCACTCGAGCATATACCCAGCGGTGCCTGCCAGCGAGTGCGCTTTCTCATGAGGAGCACGGAAGGCGGTGTTGACCAACATGGAAACGTTCTTAAAGGCACGGCCAACCTCTTCCTCTCATCCTTCATTTTCTACGGAACCTTTATAGGATGTTACAATTTTCGTTCAGTGAGTCCTCCAATACTGTTTTGCTTGACCCCGAGACTGACACCGCACGCAGAACCCGATTTTGAGATCGTCCTGGTCTTTCTAGGCCTCGCTTCCTTCTCCTCGATCGTCTCTATACTCTACGTCTACCGGGATATGCTTCCGTCTCTTGCGATATCGCTCATAGTTCTTGTCTACCACTCCTGTCCTCCGCTGTGGCAAGAAACGCCCGAAGAGCTTTCTCTCCGCGCTCAGAGATACCTGAAAAAGAAAGGGATCTATTCTGAATCTCAGAAATGGCCTTCTACGACGGACTGTAGATGCATCAGTTGCAGGCATGGGGGCCGGTGAGTTACCTTGGTCTCTCGATGGCGATCACCGCAGTATTCATGGGCCCTGGAAAAGTAGGGATCGCGGTCTTCACTGCAGGCACGTTATTTTCAAGTTCCGCGAGAGCATCAACACAGTCGCCCAGGAGACATTTCTCTGCAAAAATCAATCTATTCGAGTATATATTGCTGGAGAAGAAGCTGAACGCTCGACGAGAAACAGCTCTGGACGTCCTACTGATTTGTCGAAAGTCGGATCGCGATGGGGCTTGGAAAACGTTGTCGTGAGTTCACCTGGCCGTCTTGTCAAAGCTCCCTCTGGCTGACCATCGTCTGTAGCCTATACACCCCGATCGCTCCAAGGCCTTCCAGTGTCAGGAACCTGGGCTGATATCTCCTGAAGAAGCCGCGGAGCTCACAAAGGCGGATAACGTAATTTACTTCACAGGTACGTTTATCTTCCAGTCCACCCACACTTCTCCGGAGGAACTCAATGCACCTACAGAATTCCCGTCATACACGACCAGGAAGATGCGGGCCATTCGAACCTGGTATCTGCGCAACGTCTTCAATCCGCCTTGGCAGTCCTTTACCGCCGTAATCCACGCGATACTAGATCGTTTCTGCCCGCCTTCGATGGCCAAGATGGCGTACGGTCTACCTCTTGGCCTGCTGCGGGCAGTGTGTTCCCAGTTGGGGATGCTCTTCTGCTATAGCTCCCTCCTGGCGACCGTCCTTCGGATCGCCTCCGAGCGTCCGGGCGAGTTTCTGGCTTCGGCGGCCTTTGAGTGGATAATTCTTCTGCAACTCTGGGAGTTTGCGTTTGCACTCTGGAAGGAGAATTAGGACAGACTCGCTACTTTGACATACCGCGACTTTGTCTACGAAACCATTATAGAGCACTAATAGTATGATCTATTGTATTTTTTTCGTCTACTTCATGACCATGACCATCTACCAGCGTACGAATTTCTCCGTCGCGCACCCCATATATCTATTGTTCGTCCGAGGAATCCAAGTAGAGTAATGGGGATGAAGGCTTGCGAAGCTCGGGTTGCCCCTCAACGCGCCCGTGTCAAGAGAAAGCGCGTTCAGGATATGCTAGAGGTAGCGCGCATCGAGCCCTCCGCGTTACAAGAGCGGACAGCCGAAAGGAACACGAGCAAAGGTTTGCCGCGAGGTTGCATAGGGAATGTGGTCGCGTTAGTTTGGCTTGTTTTTGAGCAAAAAGTTTGGACTCCGAGTTAGAGGTATAGCGTCGAACGTCGTGCAGACTCTGCAATTCGTTGCTGTGAGAGTGGAACATCCAAGCAACCTGAGTATCAATCGACTCTAAGTCGCGGTTTGGGAGGAGAAACAAGCAGGATGGACTCGAAGGATCAAAACGCGTCCACGTGCACGCAGATGTTGACGCGCTCTGCGTCGCGTGCCTCTAACCTCGACCACAACCACACCCTCGGCCCGCCATCCTCTCATGCGCTTCGCCGCCTCGAATGATCCGCAGAACACCACCCGCGGTGAGCTCGTGGTGCTTACTTACAAACAACAACACGTCGTAGTCTTGCTTCCGCCAGCATACGAGGTATGGTTCGGCTGTCATGTTCCCGGTGTAGTCGCTGAAACCACTCTATAGGACGCGGTAGATGAGGCAAGGAAACAGTTCAATCTTTCAAAGGGGGACATCACATTCTCGACGAGCTATCTACCGCACCCAAGTTGCCACGATCTTTCTGTTAGGATCGACCAAAAGGCCTGGAATGATGTAAAATCTATCGTACCTCGAATGACCGTGTTATGTGAAGGATCAGAGAGGGAAGGGAGTCATGGTGCGTTTCACGCTATTTCTTTATCGTACAGTCTGCCCACAGTTCATACACAGACGACGGACCCTTGCCGATGATACTCGAAAATGGTGGCCCTGTCGGGCCGTCCTATGCACAAGAGAACGAGTTACACGCGTCATCTGATGATCCAGTACCAGCGTCGGCTCTGAGGAGAAGACAGTCCGTTGGACCTCCGACTCACAGGTCCCGACATAGTCGCGCGCGCGGCCAGTCCCTTGCACCATCTCCGGCGAAATCTACGACAGAGGATACACTAGGGAATGCTACCGGGGCGAGTAGTCAACAGCATCAAAACAGCGTTCCTGGGCCTGCCTCCTCTAAGCAGCGCGTGTCGTCCTCGTCCACCAAGGCTCCGCGTCAACCAGCACCACGGCCAGGCCCCAAGCCGGAGCCGGCATCAAGCCAAATACCAGCGCAAGAAAATGAAGACGGGGATGTCGAAATGCGGGACCAAGAGCCGATAATCGAAGACGACGATTTGTTAGAGGAGTCGGAGGAAGACGATCAAGAGGCACCACCGCCCTCCCCGAAGAAAGCTGCGAAGCGACAGCGGATAGAGTCCGACGACGAGGGTGAAGACAACAGGCGGTCGTCGCAGCGAGCGAAACTGGAGAAGTCCCAAGGTGTACGAACAAGTACCACCACGTCGGGTAAGACAACCGCCCCCGTGACTCCCAAGAAGGCATCGTCTTCGACAGCGAAGGGAAGTTCAGCCTCGCTTCACAAATCTACTGCGGCAACTGGTACTATTTCCTCGAAACAATTCTCTAGCTCTTCTGATATTTGCGTTCCAGCAAAGACACCGAAGGCGTCAACATCGGAGGAAGGGTTGATTACTTTCGACATCGCACTACAGCTTTGGAACGAAGAGGCAGAATCGGAAGACAAGCTCGACGAGGAGGTAATGGCGTTTAAAGCCAAAGCCAAGCACACCATGAGAAAGGTTATAAGCTCGGCCCTCAAACAATTCACTGACCTGGAGGGATTTCCTATCGAACAGTACGTGCAAGTCGTCAAATCATGAAACAGTCTAGACACTAACTTTCCCTCAGGATTGGGCTCTACTTCACAAAGGACGGCCAAGAAATCCGATGTCAGTTGGATCAAACGGTGGCAGAACTCGGCATTATGGAAGGCGACCAGTTGATTATGACCGCGTACGAGGAAGAGGACGTGGGCGAAGACGACTCGGATGCAGATTGAGAACTGAGTGTGCCTCATCAGTATCCTCATATGAGTGCAATTATCCGCTATATATTATGTGTTGATTATCACAATTCTACCATGCCCTCTTGGCTAACGAAGCCCCAGCAGATGCTACGTTTGTATGTTACTATTTTCACTACTAAGTCTGCTCTTTCGTTAGGCGGTTTGCATTGTCAAGCGAACGCGCCGGGGATTGCCGTGCGTATCCAAATAAGGCAGGTGTTACTGTTCCAATAAAAACAAGGACCAACCGACCTTGTTCACGTTTGCGGCAGGTATTCATCTCTAGCCGACAACAGAAGCAGCCTTTCACTCAATATCCATGGCGACTCATAAGAGCTCTTGTACAGCCCTGTCTCCCTGGCAAACCCCTCGTCCGTTTATTAACATGCTTCGCGAGACGTGGTTTCTCTGGCGCATTCCCATGAAGTGTGCTCTGTTCTGTATCCCTCTAACCCGCACTCAACCATGACTTATCCTGCACAGTCTTCCCGACATATCGAAACCATATCCCGTGACCCGGACAAGGCCCCGAACGAACACGTCGCCGAGGCATGGTGGAACAGCTCGCGAAGCGGAATCTACTCGCAGCGTGTTTCTGCTGGCCCATGGGTTCTTCCACGTCATGACGTCCCGCCTTGGTGCCTTTCGGTTGCTTTTCAGTGACTGTGATACTAACTATGCTTCCTAGGTCCGTGCGCGTGAAATGGTTCGTAGGCCCCCCGAACTTCACCGCGCTGATGGACCAGAAATTCGTCTATCACGATTTCCCGCTGGAGCCTTCGGGTGCACTGAACTACGAGACCGTGAAGAGGAGATGGAACTTGTCTCAGAATTGTTTCGTAAGTGGTACAATATGTCGAGAAGTAACGGTGCTGACAGACATATAGGTGTTCCGCTATCGACAGACATCTGGAGCAAAAGTGTTCTACCCGGATAATAAGAATTGGATCAATCCCAAAGAACTGAAGATGCTCCTCGGAGACGATCGTAGCCTCAGTATTATTGGTGCGTGCATCCCATCCCGCCGCAGTCGTCAACAGGGCTGAGTTTACGCTCACAGAGGAGCCAACCCAAGCCGAACTCAAGCAGCGGCAGCTGCGAGCAGAATTCGTCAGTTTCTTCGATGCCCAACGAGCTGCAAAGATTATCGTATGGAACTACCTCGGCAAATGCTACGACACAATCCGGTTCCTCATCCTCACCACCATCGTCCTCGCCACAGTCTACGTCCTGTTCGCATATCCATACATCAAGCTTCGAACCTACAATGCGGTTCCGAGCTACTACTACGGAATACTCTTCTTGATGCAGATCTCGATAGTCCAGTATGTATATGACTTGGGACGAGAAGTCATCGAAGACAGGGAATTCCAAATACCGCCTACCCCATCCCCATCCCCCGCCCCTGCCGATATTTAAGACGAGTGGTCACCTATCCTTATCCGTTTCTTCCCGTTCTTTTTCCCTTGATCATATCCTCGGAGTTACTGTCTAATGCACACACTAACCCCCTGTATAATCGTCAAACCCATCGTACTTCCTCTATGCCTTCTATGCCCCTTATGCCCACCTATGATGTACGCCCGTATGCTCCCGTATGCAATCTATGCTTTCAAACTGTCGATCGTGGAGGAGTGGGTGATACATATGTTGAGTTACATCTCCAAGTCTCGCCTCACAGAGCCGACAACAATCTGAAAAACTTAGCCAATGATATGTACATTGCAGTGCGATGCCTATGAGAGAGTATCGGTGTATGTACCAATACATACACAGACGGCTATATTAAATAAGTCTCAATGCTGTAAAAATCGTATCAATTGTCGCTTTTTTCAGAGTGTAGAATGACTCACATGGATAAAGCAGGGTCGTCGGCGTCATGATACATGAGAAGCAAGAAGTCTTCTCCAGTGCGTAAAAGAGCGTTGCCCGACGATAAATCGAATTCCATCTGGGTAGATTGTGCGTGAATTCTTTTACCCTCTCTGAGGCCGCCATTCAACAAAAACGGTTCGGGTCCAAGATCCACGTAGGATTGCCAGTGCCTGGATAGCCGTTCGCGATCTTTGTACATCTTCTCGGTAAAGAAGTCGTGCGTGTCGACGACAGCCGCGCCCGGAGTCATCTGGCGAGTCGTGAGAAAGCAGCGGGAACCTACGAAGTTGCTCGAAAAGCATTCCAGTTCGAATTTGCTAGTGAGTGTCGCGGCGCATGTCGTCAAATCAGACCAAGAGACGTATCCTGTGATACCACAAGCCTGCTGAGCTGACAGCGCCAGAAATGACAGTATGGTTTCGCGCAAGACGAAGACGAAGACGGTCCGGTGGGCGTGTTCTCCTTCCAAGTCTCCGGTGATCGCGAGCTCGAAACCTAATAAAGACGTCTCTGGGCGCTGAGAGAATATATCGGAGGAGGAGGGCGCATTTTTGGCGGCAAAAGGAGCTTTCGAAATGCACATGATCGTCCTGTAGCGTGTATTGTAGTCCATGGGGTCTGGAAGGCCAAGAAGGAGTACGGCTCCATTGATGACCTCTTCAGCAGGACGAGGGTCCGGGCATCCGGGATGAAGACCTAGAACCGCGATACAGCCACCTCTGTGTCCGGAAATAGCCTCAAAACCGTAAGCTTCCGTATCGTCGATGGGCACCAGAAGGTAATTAGAGTCGAGAAACGAGATATTGTCCCGGAAAGCGGTCTCTCGCGACTCGTAGATATTCTATCCATTTTGCGGATATCAGACACGCAGATGAAATCGCAATTGGTGAGTCACGCACCAATAACACCTCGTCTTTTTTCCAGTTGATGACAAATATTCCGTGGTCCCTCCATCTGCCTTGGAGATTACGCTGACCACCCACTACAATAAGTAGAAGGTCTGACTGGAATTCCATGTAGAATTCGAAACCTGGGAGAGTATGGTTCATATCTGGGTAGGGTGGCTCCGTATGAATGATCGGAGCGGTCGCCTGTGGGTGTACCGCGCCCGTGGGCAATCTGAGGTGAATCTTCACGCTGGGCCAATTCCTCCCGGTGTACTTGTAAGCAATTCATCTCGACATCGAGTGAAAAGAAAACTCACTCCATGTCTGCCAGCGCCAGCACCTGCTCGTGATGATCGTACTCGAAGCTGTGTACTGTAAACCCCACATCATCGACCTCCCACCTCTCCTCTGGTCGGCCTCGTAATGGAGAGGGCGGTTGTACGATTGTAAACGAGCGTCCGGTCTGCACCACGTAGGCGGGCCCATATACACCGAGCGCCAGAGTCGCGGGTTGAAGTATGAGCATCCTGTCTTTCTCCAGCTTCCACGCGCCGGAGGCGAATGCCTTGTGCCAGCTCCTTACTTTCTCCAAGCGCTCGACCACAGGCAAGTCCGACTTCGACGGGTTATCCTCTACTCGTGCTAGGTAGCACTCGATCTTGTAGCGCAAGTGAAGCGAGGCCTTGATGACTGCTCGCATCGTCTGCGAAACCTACAGCATCAAGATTAGTCCCTTATTTGCAGCAAAATAACGAAGGCGACTCACTTCGAGGCAGGAGATGATACTGCTGGCATCGAGATTCAGGAACACCCTCTCCAGGATTTCGACAGGAAATATTTCCGTCAAGCTAGGAGCAGAGTGGGGCATGGTAGGGAGCGGGGACGACATGTTGGATTCTTACCTCGCTCGCGCTGTCTGCACCGAACATTATATCTTGTGTGAACAAAGGATATCGATTTACACAAAGCAAGCCCGGAAGTAGACTGCTGCGGTGCCGCATTCACACCTACCACAAGTAGCGCATGTGGCGAGTATGGTCCGTCGACACGTGGTGTATACAGAGTGTCTTCCGAGCTTGCATCGCAGCCACGACCCAGGGGAATACTCTTGGTATTGGCTTGCGACTCAAAACTCGAACTGACGCGATGTGCAACATCGAGGCAGAGGATTACATTGGATCTGCAACGCGATTAGTGGACATGTACAAGCGAGGGAACATTGAAAGCTGCATACCTATCCACTTGAGCTGTCACGATGCCCTCTACATGAGATGCAGGATTCACAAAGTCTAGGGACCGCCGAATCTACTTGTCGTTGTCACTTCTCGAGATCCGTGACTATGCAATGTGTGATCGAATTTCGTAACAGCATGGCTCGGGTCACTCCGTCTGTCCGAAGCCATTGTCTAGACGGAAGCGTTTTACACCGTCCGTCTGGCTCCAGGGTACCTCCTCCTCCCAGTGGCTGACCACTATGCACGCCTGGCCATCCGCGAGGCCACCACCGTCGCGCAGGTAGCCCTTCGCAGCCGTGACCATGCCCTCATCCATGCCAGCCCACGCCTCATCCAAAAGAACCAACGGTGGCCGGCCAACGAGTGCGCGCATGAGCAAGACCATGCTTTGTTCTCCCGGAGAGAGGTCCGCGAAGACCCGCTTCGAAAACTCCTGTGCCTCCGCCGCTTCGGCCTCACCCTGCGCCTCGCCTCGCCACGACGCGGGTCCGAGTGCACGGATAACCTCCCACATGCGCCGCACCCGCCATCGCTCCTCCTCGCCTCCAGCCTCGAGCTCACTTCCGTCCGCGCCAAAGCCTACGTGATGCCGCCCGCGCGGCACGAACCCACCCTCGAAGCCTGTCCCTACCGCATCCCACACGGACATCCCGCGACGGCGAGGGAACCCGTTGTGCATCTCTGGCGAGACCCGTCCGATCCGTGCGTGCAGATGTGGTGTCGGCCAGCGTGCACGGGGACGCGAGAACAGGGTGAGCTTGGATGATTGGGTGTATGACTGCGGGTGCTCGCCCGTCAGCATCGCGAGTAGAGTGGTCTTGCCTGCGCCATTGACGCCAATGAGGTGCCAGCGAGAGTTCTCGCGTATGGTCCAGGTGATGTCTTTCAGAACCTACTATGAATGAGCGATGATAGGACGGGAGAGGGATATCGTACTCACCTTACGCTCGCTGTACGACACGCTGACGCCAGCAAGGCTCACAACAATGTCAGCACCTTCTTTCGCGGCTTTGCTTGACTCCGTTGGTGGAGTCCACCCTTGATGCAGAGGCTCGTGTGAAGCAGCGTCTAGTATCTCGTCCTTCTTTCCAGTGTGAACGGTGCCGTCCTTGCGTATCAGGGCGAGATGGGTAGTCCAATCCGGCAAAGGATCCTGTGGGCGCATACCCATGATAATGTGGGGGTTGTTGTGTACGTGCAACGAGTGAAGTAGGGTAAGGACAAGGGAACGGGTGTTCACATCCAGGCCGGCTACACCGATGCGATTTCAGCAGATGCAAATATTCTACAAACTGGTCACGTACTGAGGGGCTCGTCCAAAATAAGCAATTCTGGCTGCTCCAGTAAAGCCTTTACTATCCTCGCTTTCCTCGTCTGCCCGTTGCTCAGAGCCACCATAGGAAGTTCCAGGAACTCTTGCAGGCCGAGTTTCACGACAAGTTCCTCGAATAACGCCAGGCGCGCCGTTTCCTGCGCGTGATCAGCGTGCAACTGCGCAACGTCGCTTGGATTTGTATACATGGACGGAATAGCTAGGTTATGTAGCGGTTTCGCGGTCTCCGGGAAGAAGGTGTCGCGCAGTGTCCGTTTGTCCTCCTCTCTCACCGCGCCGTAGCGCGCCGTGAAGTCGTAAAACCCCCCGCCTGCACCCCGGGCTCGATGAGCAAAGCTCACCAGCGAAACGTGTTCGTGGGGGTCTCGATTTTCAAGGAACGGGAAGAGACCGAATGGTGGCGGCGGAGGTGGGGCAATCCTGAGGTGTCCAGTGAGTGCTTGTAGCAAGGATGTTTTTGCGCTACTTGAGCTCGTAGACATCACTGCCCACGCGTCTTGTGGTTCTATTGTCCACGAAACATCGTGGAACAGAGGTCCTGATTTGTTTCCTGCACCGAGAGGGTAAACGGAAGACCGAGGGATGTTGACGATGGCATGGCTTTGCGAATATGAATGAGATCGCAGTGTTTTGGAAGTCGAAATCCTTTTATGGAGGAACATTTCTGCGCATTGACATGGATGGTCGTCGCAGCCCAAGAACAGCGAGGGTATCCAAAACGATGGTGGTGGACGCAGACAAGCCTGTTGACTCGCCCGATCATTCGTTGTCCGGCAACGAAATCCGCTGATCCGGCTTCAAGTACAGTAAATCGTTACCGAGTCACAAACGCGTCCGTAGGGAACGAGCAGATGTACACAGTATAATGTCCCTCAGTCCAGCTCTGAGCCCCGTAGATCGTCCACGAAAATATCATTTCGCAACAGTATCTACCATGTCCGACGATGCGAGCTGCAATGGAAATATTAACTAAACATACGTACGTGTAGCAAATAACCCCAGTCACATACAGTAAGTTGGGCTGCGGAAACACAATGAGTGGCAGGACAGTGTCCGAATGAGTGGTCCGTGAGTATTAACATACATCCAGGCGAGGGCAACACGACAGAGGTAATTACGAGGTCTATGAAGGCATAGGTATCGATAAGTCGCTCGGGCTTGGGAGGTCGAGATCCAGGACGGGCGGTGCAGGCGCGATGACGGTCTGTCCGCCACCGTCCTCCTCATCGTCTGAGGCCCCGTGGCCAGCAGACATCAGCTCATCTTCTTCTTCGTCTTCTTCTGGTATAGGAGCGTCAAAGTGTTCGTACTCGTCTTCTGACTCCGCGTCTTGGTCGGCGTCGAGATCCTGCTCGACGTCGTCGAATATCGTGTGGGCCTAGCGGGAGGTCAGTAACCTGTAAGGACCGACACAACCTCGACGACTTACGTGAGAAATTAGCAACTTGGTTGCCCGATGAGCGTGACCCATATGGGCAAAGAAGAAACCAACGTCGTCGTCGGCGGAGCGCAAAAGGTTTGGGCTGAAGACCGTTGACAATGATTCAGCAGTCATTTGATTGCTTTCCTCGAAGTCGGTCACCCTGCGAAAAGTGATGTCAGAGAGCACTTTCAACTCGGATTCAAGTAGAACAAACCTATCCAGGTGCTCAACAAGACGCTTCAACAGATCGAAGTGTGGGCGGGGCAGTTCGTGGACAACTTCTCTGATCTTGGCGAGTTTCGTATCGAGATCAGCCTCGTTCATAGCTACCCGACAGATTTCGGTTAGATTCCAGAATCGAACTGTGACGGATAGCACTCACCCGCTGCATCCATGATCTTGAGGTGTGTTGGCGGCGGGAACATGCCCCCTGGTAGGACACGGAACCAGCTCTTGATAAGATCGCATACCGCATTTATGTCGGTGTACCTGTCGATGGGCCATTCGCCACGGTTGAGGGCGTCTCGCAAGACACCAACCTCGGAATGCGCTCCAGCTATGCGGTCTGCGGCAAGCCGTAAGTGCATGACGCTGATGTATGGTCTAGGGGACTCACAGATTCCAACCTCCGTCAAACCCCGAGACTCGACTTCCAGGAACAGCTGCGAGATCACCGAAGGAATGGTCCCAGGTTGGATGTCTCCGTCCTGAGACTCGCGTTGGAGGAGCTCTTCTAAGCCGACGCCAAACACTGTGGGGTCTATTTAGAAGCGGACGATATCCACTGAAGCCATACTCACCTGCTTTGGGATCGCGGCTGGTAGTACTGGAAGCCAGCAGATGATCAGACAGCTGCATCTTGGAGTTCTGGCCCATGTATGTCAATCGACGTTGTGCAGCCATCTTTGACACGCGCTCGATAGTCTCCATCCATTTCTTCATGTCGCTCTTGTCTAGTGCTTGCAACAAATAGTGTCCGCCGTCCTCGGTGTCGACTTGGAATAAGAACGATCTCTCCGTATTGACGAATTGCGACACCCGAGCATTGACCACGTCCAACACCATGGCTGGTTTCTGGGAGGGCGTGAAGTCCAACTCGGCAGCGGTACGCTTGGGATACGTGGAAGCCGTCTCCGACGTGAATGCGCTGGAGATGGGGCGCATGAGCTGGAAGAAGGCGGAAGACACACTCTTCTTGTTGCGATGCGCCTTTGGCACTTGATTGTGTGGTCGGCGAGTGTGCATGGCCTTGTTGAGGTACTCTTCGCGTTTATCCTGCTTGTGCTGCTCCTGCCGTTTCTCCCGGGATAGTCGATCACGGATGGCCTTGTCACGCTTGTTCTTGTCCTGCTGTTGGACGACAAGGGCTTGGAAAGGACGTGGTTGCCTACGTAGTGCAGGGGAGGTCGCCCCACCAGCTTCGCGGTGTGCGTCTTCTCGGATAATGCGAAGGTCGAACTGGACGTCGCTGACCTCTTGCTCCATGTTGTTGAGCCGCTCCAGATCGCGACCTACGCGGCCGCGAACCCTGCGCATGGACCCGATGCCCTTGTACGTGAGCAACGCGAATAATGACCTACACCAGTCAGCATGAAGTGATAGATATGACAGAGTAGGACGTACCTGCGTTTATCGAAGTTCACCAAGCTATGCCCGGTCTCTTCCAGAATATCCGCTGTGCAAACGACTTCGAGCACGCGCTCCAGCAGCCAGCCGAGGTCCAACGTCAACGGGTCCTTTGTTGTCGGCGGAGTGGCCCCACCCTTGTTCAAGAGGGTAACTAGAGTATCGCAAGTTGTTCCCCGAGCTGAGGCGATGGACTGCCACGCGCGGTGGTACATCCGGCTTTCGACACTGACAACGGCGGAGGTGAGGACGGCTTCGACAAAAGACCGTTCGCAGGGTGTTTCAATGACATTTGACGTGCTGGCTTCGGCCGTGCGGTGACGAGCGATTTCGATCGCTTTCAACACATTTTCCATCCTGGCTTGACGGGCGCGGAGCCCAAGTCCTTTGGTAGTGAGTTTGAACACGAGCCATTTGCGAAGGCTCATGAATGCCCTGATGCAGCCGCGCACTGGGGGAGGCAGAAGTCGGTAGATGGAGTCCTGCGAGAGCTCGTGCACCATATGCGACGGTTCTACGTCTTGGAGGTAGCTGTGAATAGACTGTATCTCGACTTCATCGGAGATGGCACAGGGGTCACGACTCAAGAACCACCCTAGACGATCCGCAGTCTGGACTTCGAGGATATCCGCAGTGATGAACAAATCCTAGAGTGACGCTGAGTATATAGGGCTGAAGCGACCAGCATTGGCGCTTACCTCCGAGGAAAGGTTCCGGAAGGCCGCAGCGGCCATTGCATCCAAGTTGGCAACGAGGTCTGCAGGGTCGATTTGATCAATATCTGGGGGCTCGACACCGAATGATAACGCCAGCGACGGCTGAGGTTCGGGGACAGGTTCGCTAGGACTGTGATGGCGGAGGATGGGCCGCATGGTGTAGAGAAGGAAAGATGCGCGAACGTTGCGGACGTTTTCTTGGAGAAGATCGTAGGTCTTCGGCATGAGCGATTCAGGGACATTTACACCTGGCGGTGGCCCATGCTCAGTTGGGTGGTTGAAGAATGACAGCATGGCGGAGTAGAGTTGGGGGTCATCCAAAGCATCTTGCGCCCCTCCACCCTCCTGAACCCATCGTCGAATACTCTCCAGAACGTCCGTACGGGAGCGGGTGGTAGCCACGATCTCTTCAACAGCCGGAGTTTGAGATTTGATCTGCGAAGCATCGTATTTCTTGCGCAGAAGCTAAAACAACGTAAGCTTGGTAACGCGCGATAACGAAGTCGCACAGCCATACCTCGAAGAAAACATGAGGGGTAACTATGCTTCTGAAAGTATTCCACCACACCCGTAGAAAGTCTGCCATGTCGACCTTGAGTTCTCTCGGTTTCCTATCGTTGAGGGGCATCTCTCCGTTGTCGTCCGCGACTGAGACGGACACGCCGTGTAGACCTTCGACAAGGACGGAGACGAGTCGGTCGAGGGTGCCGGCTTGGATCAACACACGAAGCGGTCGTTCAGAGTACGTGTCGGGAGGTTCGAAGCTGGGTTTCCGCGATAGTGCCGGAAGCGAACTACGTCGAAGCTGACTAGGTTTGCGTTCCAAAGTCTTGGTTCCCGGCTTCACACGGACGGACGGATTGCGGCTAAAGGTCTTCTCGCCGTTAGGGGGCGCGTCAACGATTGAACTAGGAGGACGAGAAGGCGCTCGCGAGGACGGCTGGGAGGACGTAGGATCCGACGCGGATACGAGCAATATCAATTCTCCATCATACACATGAATCATAGTTCCAGCAATGGCACTAGCTTTAGGATCTTCGAGGTTGTTCTTGGCCTGTGCCGCACCAATGGTCTCTCGTAGCTGCTGGAGGTCCGGAATAGCCAACGAAGCAGAAGCTGTGCTCTCGAATCTGCTGCGGTATATCAAAGGGCGATCGATGAATGAAGTAGAGGGTAGCGGCTCGAGGAAGAGCAAGGGGGTAAGAGGATGTAGTGCTTGGGTAACGGCCGGCCTTGTCCAGTAGTATGGCTCAAACATCCCTTTGCGCCGAGGTTCGATGGCAAGAGAAAGAGACATGAATTGCTCGACACTGATTATAGCATTAGCTTGTACTGTTGAGTCAAAGCTGAGTCGTACGCACCGTTTGAACTTCGCAGCGAACCCAGCATTTTGCCCGAACAGGGCGCTGGACTGCCAGAACCTCGCGAGTACCTCAACGTCTTCAACAACGTCACTGTGCTCGGCCTCGGTTCTGTGCACGCAGTCGGCAAAATCCGTTCGAAGAGCGTGGAATTCCCGATACGCCTCGCCCAACTTCCGAACATTCCACTCCTCCCTATCCCGAATATGTGCCACGTCCAAAGCCTCCTTCATGATGCGCAGGTGTTCGCCGGCCCAGGGAATGGTTATGGGCTCATTGACCTTCGAAGCCCCTTCGGCCGAGAAGACCCACGACTGAATAAGCCGAAGAGCGTCGGTCTCCACTCGCTTCCATACTTTGTCCAAGCGTGCGATGGGGCGAGAGCATAACCCAGCGAAAATAGCTCGCCATGAACACTCGTCCCCGGTGCGTCGAGCGAGCTCACCCACGCGAGCCCAAGCAGCGATGACGTCTGCACGGAATGGTAGACGGGCAGGCCCACCTCGTTCGTCTATAGAGCGTGATGACAACGCTGACTGTGACGGCTGCATCGCTGAGGACTCCGACATGAGGATTTGGAACAGCACCAGTTTCGTAAGCCAGTGGGGTTGCTCCTCGCTCCCAAAAAATGGCGCGAGCGAGGGCGATTTCGCTGAAGCAGGATCGGCTTCTGGTGGCTCCTCGGAATTCGACAACACTGTTACGGTGATGACTTGTGGGGCCTGTTGCAGAGCTCGGAGGTTGTGCACGTACAGACTTCGCGCAATGAGCTGAGGGTCGAGACCGATGAGGACTTCTCTGCTAAAACCTCCGCGCTCAAGTAAACTGTGCCACGGCTTGGGATGCGACGGCATGGTAAGAGGCACCGGAGGTTCGCCAAGAGCATCCAGTAATGACAACATGCGATTGTTTGCGCTGACAGCAGGTCGTGGGGAGAACGCGCCGAGGTCAGGGGAAGCGAATTGTGCTGCAGAAGACAGCTCCGGAGTTGGCGCATACAAGCCCTGAGTAGAGCTCGACTGGGGTAGACCGGCTGGCCGAGGAGACTCTTCACCTGAATCTGACCAGTTCGGTACGGTCTTGCTAATCCATTCGTCCCAGGATGAAGCGTCCGCGGGTGGACCGTGGAAGGAGAGATAGCGATTGATGAGCCAATGAACCTTCTGGCGAGCGACCTCTTGCTCGTCTTCGGTGGCGGTATCAACAAGCATGCTGCAGCAACGTCGGAATTCGGCCTCGAACTGGCCGCGGTCTACGACAGCCGGGAGGGCGCAGAGGATGGTTGACGAATACTCTTGCCAGTCTTCAGAGCGCCCCTCGAGGTCGGACGATCCGCACATTGTTGTAAACACAGCTTCGTGAATGAGGGCATCGAGAGGCCCTCTCTCCACCCCGTGTTCATCGTGGACTAGAGCCGGGTGGCTGGAGGCACCCCAAAATGCTCGCTTTCTTCCCTTTTCCCGCTCCTTGCCCTTGCCCTTCGTACTTCTGTCGTCATCTTTGTCCTTGCTGTCAGTGTCGTCATCCAACAGGCCCTCTTCCAAAACGACGACGACTTCCGTAGGAAAGAGCTCCTTGACGGCCGTGCCACGGTCCGAAGGCGGCTTGTAGAAGTAGAGTTTCGACCCCTTCAATACCAACTTAAAGGGTTTCCAGCCTTTCGACAGCGACAACCCGCCACCACTCCCCATGTAGGAATACGTAGCACGTGTATTCATCGCTGCAGGCGAGAAATCCGCAAGACGGTTGATGAATCCTGAATGATAGATAAGCTGAGAGCTCCGCTTCTCGCCCTTCGGGCTGTCTCCGCCGGGTTCTACGATCGTCGGGGGTGCAAGCAAAGCAGAGGAAGCTCCTGGGCGATCAAGCGGCGACGGCAGGTCCGTGTTCAATGGTGATACCGATCTTGCACTGCTAGAGCTGCCAAAGCTGAAGGGGAATGTTGGTCGCGATGAAGGGCCTGCGCCCAAGCTGCCGGAATGCGTCGTCGCGGGCTTCTCCTTCACTGAATCTGTCTCGGAGCCTGAGGCTTTGCGTTTAGGACTCGGTGGAACGAGGCCCAGCTTGGGGGATGATAACTTGGACGGAAGACGTGGGGTGAACGAATGCGAGCGCGTATGGACATGTGAAGGTGACTGAGCATTTGGTGTAAGGGGCGGCGTTCCGGCGCTGACGGGAGACGACCCTGCGGTAAGTACTCCGGTACGTCCGGGCGGAGATGAGGATGGCGTCTCCACTACGTTGGTTGTGATAGTTGGGAAAGGTAGGTTCATCGACCCTTGCGGGGAGTGCGTAGACGAAGGCGTGACGCTGCTCCCTACACTGTCGTTTCGATTGCTTCTGTAGATATCAATCCGATCGTGAATGGACGTGTCTATTCGTGCTAGTGGCTGGGACTTCGATAACTTCCCGAGGTCGTCTGCGGACTTGGACCACGGCTTGCGTGACAGGTTCCGTAAATCACCCAGACCTGATGATTGGGACCGCCCAGGTGACTGATTGGTGCCATGACTTGCTCCGAAGCTTGACAGATCAAGTACAGACCTGGTGGCCGCAGGTACCCCAAACGCCGGCTCCGGACGCAGCTGGTCGAGGATGGGACGTGGATCCGTGGGGTGCGAGATCTTGGGTTTGCGACCAGAGCTTGAGCTGGAACGCGGCTCTGTCGAGCTGATAGACGAGCGACCTGGAATGGCTCCGCTGGAGTTGGATCTGGTGAACCATTTCGAAGGTTTGGAGAAAAAGTTGGAGAGGCCGGTTGACGGCGAGACGGAGCGGGGGAAGTTCTGCGAGCCAGGCGATCGGGCACCTTGGGGAACAAGGCCGTTGTCCGGAGGGCTCAATGTGTTGATAGACGGAGCCCCTCGTCGTGGGGGCATGTCAACGAACGCGGGAGGAGGGTAAACGAGCGAGTCGGGGCTGAGGTGGTCAGGGTCGCGAGCTGGGGTTCAGAACGGTTGGTCACTGCTCACCACGTCGAAGTCCGTGTCCACCGTAAATTCCAGGATATCTCGAGGCCAGCAGCTCTGGCGACGCGGTAAAAATCAGAGCATGAGAGTTGCAGACACGTCCTGATTTGGGCCTCGTCGTCGTTCGATGCTCTCGGCTTCTCCCGAACTCGTATTGATTGAGTGCCGCTGCTTTGGGAAGGCGCATCAATCTGTCGATGGACTTCCCTTTCCGGTAACTCCAGTGAATTGGCTTACTCGTTGCCGCCCGTCCCTGAAATGCGGTGCCTTACGATGAATTCAAGTGACCATTTTCTACGGTACGGAGGGCAATTACTTCAGCCAGAGTTGAAAGCAGCATTCAATACTTGATTCCACTCCCGCGGTCCCGAATACGATCTCCTAGGTCTGTCCATCACACCAGCTTCTAGTGCCGTCCTGAAACCATTCTAGACTCGGCGAGGAAAACAGTTCTCATCCACAACAGTTTCAGATTTCTTTCAAACCCAATCAGTTTTATGTGCCTGGAAAAAGCAACCCGCGTATGTCAGAGACTTTGTATTCCGTGCTTCGGCGGTTTCCGAGATACGTGATTGAGCAGCGGCAACGGCGGGACGCCACAACGCTCAATCTCTTGGAATCTCGTGGTAACCAGCAACCGGTACTGACGAATTTCATCCTATCTCATCTCCCGAGTCTCACCATGATCGTATGAGCACGTGCAGCTCATATTACATCGCTATACTATTCAGCTGAATCCACACCTCGAAGAAGTCAGCGTCATTCAAACTAGCATATTTGCGGTCATGCTATCATATCGGGCGGCCCTTCAATGATATCTTGCTACAGTGATATCCATATTGAAGTTAGATCGCCGATACTCCGTGAACTCCGTGACATTTCTATTTCATTTCAGCGGCGTAGCATCGTGTAGATGCGTGTTAGACGCGCAGATATATGGCCTCGCCGTCACAGCCCTCCCCGAATTTCGTATTGTGGCATCTGTGCAGATCAATAGTAGAACGACAAAGATACAGCAGAACGTACAACAACGGAACATGGGTGCTACAGATTCAGTCAATTTGATATACAGGACATGCCGCATGCCAAGGAAATGCGAGGGAGTCCAAGGATTGAGAGCGCTGGGTCGATGTCTTCGTTTAGCTATTCCAACAGTGATTCATTCAAGCCCATCCGCTGGAGACCGTCTCCGCGATAGACCCAGTGTCATCGTCGTCCTCCATCTGGTCGGCCCAGGATTTCTTCACAGCGCTACGGGCTTTCCTACCCTTCGGAACGCTGCTGCTGTTCGCTGTGGCAGACGGCGGGGACGTTGCGTTCGTGGGACTCGGAGCAGGGCTAGCATTTCCCTTCGCCGCACTAGCCGCGGAAGACGCTCTGCTTATGACAGACGGAGCACGGCTCGCTGGGCCTCTGGCGGCGGACGCACGACTGGAAGGGACGGACTGTGCATCGTCATCCTTGACAGAAGGCCGTCCTATGCTCGATCCTCCCCACGGGTCCCTGGGGACATGGCCCCACCCGTTATTGGACGCAGAAGGGGCTCGATTCATGGAAGGAGCGGCGCTCCCTTTGCCCCAGCCAGGACCAGATGCAACGGATTGCGTATCGCCGTTCTTCACAGAAGGTGCACCGATGCTCGAGCCGCCCCATGGGTCGCGAGGGATATAGCCCCATCCGTTGTTGGACGACGGAGGAGGACGAGGCGGAGCTGATCCCGAAGCAGCAGGGGAAACTGGGGACGCTGGATTCGTATTCATTCTGCGTCCCCGAGCAGGAAGCGTGGACGATCCGGTTGCTGGAGGAGCCTGTGACGGTGTCTCCGCAGGATTGGAAGATAGATGGGCTGGCTTCCCTTGAAAGAAGCGCAGCTTCTGCTGATCTGCGTCTGGCAATAGGTCAGAGTCATGTCAAAAATCGAGGGGATATAAACGTACTAGTCTCTGATGTCGAGGGCGTCGCTGATGGTCGAGATGAAGAGGTTCTGAACGCAGTTTGCGTCGTTTTCTTCTTCTTGTCGCTGCCCTTCTCGCGGAGCTCCTCGAATGCCCTCTCCGTCGCCTGTTTCCTTTCTATAGCTCGTTTCTGCAAGGCGTACTGCTTGCATATTCCTCGACTGCATATCTTCCCGTGCACCTGACACAGGTCCTCGGGGGGCGGGGCTTTGGGTGTCGGTTTCCCGTATTCACCCCACAAGTTCTCTTCGTCTACTGCTGAAGAACTCGCTGGCTGAGAGCCCCACAGGTTTCCCTCGGAAACCCCTTCGGCAGTCGGATGGCCCGAGCCGCTCCAATCGTCTGTCGGGTGCTGCCAATCGTCTACGCGATTCTCGCTTACGACGCTTTCAGCGTAACCTGTCCCGTTAAGGTTGATACCGGCGAACATTTCTTCGTAATTGCCCTCGGGAGTTTCAGAGTATTCCGATGGCTGATAAGCTGTATGCGCGGGGGTGTTCCCTATGTCACCCCCATCGCTTGTGGCAGGTGATCCAGGCCTCGGAGTCCCATGGTCAGACGGCTCCGGCGAGCCTGTCCAGATAGACGAGCTCGCCGAATCGTCTGTCGACGTCGGGCTGACTGGGGCCGGGCGTGAGAGTCCAGGCGGCGCATAGTGAGACGGCTCGTTGCTGTTTCCATGAAACACCCATCCTGAAGACTGCGGCGGGGGTCCGTGTCGAACCCCTAGGAGATGTGAGCAAACGCATGAGTTAGAAGATGAGAACGTACATTCTGCGACTCTTTCCACGCCACCATTTGCTTCGGATGGTCCATCGAACTTGCGCTGGCCTTGGCTCCACGCAGTCCTTATCGGTGGTGGAGATGCTGCGTGTGAATTTTCTCGGTACTGCCGCCAATCAGCAGGTACTACAGCAAATGTTTAGCGACCAGCAAGCTCACGTAGACCACGGACAAACGTACAGGGTATCTCCACGTCTGGCCTCGTGTCGTTCACCGGTGGAGGTACTTCCGGGTTCGTGGCGGCTGCTTCAGGGAATTTCGCTACTGGCAGATTCATGCAGATCTCTCCGTAGGTTGTCTCTACTTTGGGGATGCTGCAATACCTTGAGGGTGGGTAGGGCGAAATCACGATTCTACAACATGTAAGCTTTCGTCCGGGGCACAAGTTGGAGACACACTTGTTATCGTAGGACCATTCTGCGAACCACTCAGTCTTCACATCTACCCGTTTCCAGCCTAGAAATCCTGTGAGTAGAGTCGCTATAGAATTACGCACAACGTGGCGTACCGCGCTTCTGGCACTCTCGATCCGTGTTGAACTTCGAGTAGTATACGTACGAACTTCCATTTGCATAGACGGAATCCTTGAATACTTCCGACCACACATGCTGGCCAAGTAGTGCCCGATCCCAGTCCTTGAATGTCTGTAGGACCTCTATGATAACATAGCTAAAACACTGTTGCAGAGCGCTCATTCAAGTACCACTCCGATGACTATCGCGTTTCATCTCACCTTCGGCTTGTGGTAGATACAAATGAGGGCCTCGGGGCCCATGATCCCTGCAAGCCAAAATGCCACTTGTTTCTGAAACCCCTCGAGCTCGAGGTTGGGGTACGGAGGCCAGGGTCGGTAGATCGCGTAATACTGCGTCTCCGAACGCGCCTCGGGGGTTTTATCCCTCTTCTTCTTCGCCTTGGACTTTGTCATTCTGCGCGGTAGATGGGCCCTCTATGCGATGAGACTGAGTAGAGATGATGGTCTGAGACAAAGCAGCGCAGTCAGTCAACAAACTCAATTGATTCCCCACACGCGATTGGGCGCTCTCACAGTGATGAACGCCTGTACCAAGGAACGAGCGCCGCCCTTCCGACTTTCAAGGCTAAGCACGAGAGCCTAGCCTGTCGGTGGGACAAAGCAATGAGTTCGAGTCAAGCACAACACCCGCAAATACTCGTATACGTTCAAATTTACTACTCTCCGATGACCCAATTACGTACAAAACATTGGTTTTAACCGCGGGTACAAATACAAAGGCGATAAGCACAAATTCGTAATCTCAAGTGACACCCACGATCGACTTGAGGAATGAATAAAAGCCTACGAATCCGCATGCAGCTCGTATCGCCACTAGCAAGCCCACAAATATCGAAATTATCTTGGGGAATCCCGACTTTGTCGTATGCTTTCCCTAAGCAAAGAAACGTATATACTTCGGAAGATGAGCACGGATCTCGGGAATACAAGTCGGAGCGTAACCCTTTGAACCCATCCGATGGTTATCGGGACACGAATGGCGGTCTACGCAGGTCTACAATTGCAGTCCTCAAAAGGCTACGTCGAGCAGTGTAGTTAGCCTGATCGCAAGTACAAAGGCCTCGAAGATAAATTTGACTCGACCCAAACTCGACCTCAGAGACAACAAACTCATGTAACTCAGAATACTCGCCCTCGCCGTTACCGCCTTCGTCCCTGCTCGTTTCTCCTCTTGGTGCCACTTCCGCCGGAGTTTGATGAACCAACTTTGGGCTGAGCTGAAGATGATGCGATGCTACGTGTCGCAGATGCAAGACGAAAGGGAGGGATGCTGGGGACCGCGAACTTGGCTTCCGAAAAGCGGGGGGACCGACGCAGACTATCCTGAGAAAGCCGCGGTATCTTCGTTGGCCTATCGGCTGTGCGGAGGTCCGTAGGAGGTACACCAACGTATAGTCCCCCTTTGGAGTGCCCGGCACGGCGAGGCAGTTGCGGGAGGGGATCATGAAGTGTGCGCTTGCGCTTGCGGGGGGAGGCTTCCGGTGGCGGTGGAACGTAGACTGTGTCCGACTGAGTGGTGCGGAGGAAGTCTGCCCCGCTCTGGATGGAGCTGAGTGTGGATAAGGAGGGGTGGCGACTGTATAATTCCGCCTGAGTAAGCGGGCGAATGCCGACGAGAATCTGCAAACCCTGGAGAGTATTCGCAGCTTCACTGAAAACGTTCGCCATCTTGTGATACAAAGACCCCGCGCAGTCCTGTTTGATCTTCGATGGTTCCCTTTCAACCTTCCGATAGCGGCCGACCAGCTGGTCTCGAAGGGCGTGGGCGTAGTAATCCAAACGACAGATACGAAGGACCACATGCAGCGAGCTATACATAATGGGTAGGTCACTGCCGACCGCGAGCACGCCAGTCCTCCCGGCCCCCAAACCTGAGAAGACTGACATCGCGTGCGACCGCTGAATACGCAAACGGATGCGCCGCTCGTCGGGATCCTCTTGGCATTCGCGGGCAGCACGGAGGGAAACGTTTCGATCTATGTCCGACTTGAGGACGGGGTAGATGTCCTTGTTGACCGTGCAGTAGACCATGATCCAGAAAAGAGATTCTAAGTCATGGAGTGGGTTAAGGCGAAAGGGAGTGCTGATGGGGTCGCGCAACTGCTTTACGGCTTCGGTGATAGAGGAGACGTTCAGAGAACTTATGTAGGTGGCTTCATTGAACATGTATCTCCTGAGCTGCGCCTCGACGGCCATGAACGCTGGCGTACCCTTGAAGCAGTTAGCCAAATTTGTTGCGCATAAATAATATATATATAACGATACTCACGGTGCGAACCTTGTGGAGCGAGCGATCGTCGAACCGCTTGGCATATTCCAGGTCGGCTAGCACGACTGACCCACCAGGTTTGATTAGAATGTTCCCGATGCTTACGTCGCGATGGAGCCAGCCGACGGCGTGGAGGACCTTCAACGCTAGATGGGAGGTGAGGACTGATGTTGAGAATACTGAAAAAGTAGACGTACCATCACAGGCCCCCTTCAGCACTCTGAGAGCTTGATCTAGGAAGCAGACATCACGAAGGACGACACAAACTTCCTCAAAGACGATTCGATAATGACTCTTCGATTGGTAGAGGGTGGGACTCTGCGCAGACGTGACGAAGTCATACACCGATTGGTGGCCGCCATGCACTTCAGATTCCTGGGTTTGTCGTTTAGTTTCTGCCTGTTGTGCGGCTCTTTCGCTCACTTGGACCAAGTCGAACCACTGGTCCTTGGGAGGAATGTCGAGAGGTCCCCGTAGCGGTGTTTCATCCTTGGTGTCTTCGTCCACGCATACATCTCCATGGCACTTGACAGTAAGCAGAAGTGCCTTGAGCTCGTCGTATTTCCCCAGCTTCTTCGCGTCTTCAAGAACACGGGAGAGGATATCCCCCTCGCGTTCTCTGTCACTGTCAATCCAACAATCCTTCAGGACCCGTGCGCCCGATTGGCGCCGAAATAGCTGGCCGTCCTTGGTGCACCGTTTGACTTCCCATACGCGTGTCCCACGTCCCCGAAGAGACGTCGGCCCAAAGTCCGATATGATTTTATCGGTAAGGTAATATTCCGTGCGGAAGCGCGCAGGGTTCCTGGTCGTCGGAGTCCGCATGGCGATAACGTATTGGATTTTGTTGGTCACGGGCGCCCGGACCATACGCATCGTGGGGTCCCAGCCTAGCAGATGCTCGTCCGCGTAGCTTAAGGAAAGAAAGAAGTGTACGAGATGCTTCATGTCCTACGCGCGAAGAAATTAGAAGACTGGATATCTGGAACGAGGTGGCGCACCAAGTCGACGTTGAATGGCTCAGACACGTAAACCTCTGCACGGTTGGCGTACCAAATACGCATAGTCCGCTGTTCAATCGTGAACGCGTATGCAAACCGTCGACGGGGATCGTCACGCAGAGTGTGATGCATATTCCACAATGCCTTCGCGACGTTCTAGTGAGATTTTTGAATTGACTCAATTCAACGCCGTTGGACAAAGAGAGAAAAACATACGTCAGTCTCCTGCTTGTTTCCAGATTTGTATTTATACTCCCCCGTCGCCACGATATCCATCCAATGCGGAGACGTGGGAGAATCACGACTTCGTCGAATGAAATAGCCGTCGGGGCGAGTTTTCACAGTTTCAAGGCCAGACCAGGGGGCATTATTCGGGTCGTTGGCAAAGTCGAGAGAGGGGTCTGAATGGCCTGGAACGACACTGGTCACCGCTGCCCGAATCGCATGGGCGATGTTCACAAGTGCGGCGAAAGTCTGCTCTTCTGGCTTGGAGAGCTTCTTCTGGGTCGGCCAGGCGGTCCAAACGCCACCCGTGTATGCAGGGGAGGTGTCGTCGGATTCTGGCTCCCTGAGCTCTCGACAAATACCGTCGAAGCTGTTTTGAAGGGACGAGGAAAGAGGAGGGAGGAGATGGTTGAAGAATGTGACCAATGGTAGTTCGGGAACTTTCGGGCCAGCGTCTCTAACGATAGAATCGCGCCATGTGTCCACATCGGGTTGGTATGCAGCGGATGAGGACGCCTTCTGTTTTGTCGGCGACAGGTAAGCAGGCACAGAGTGAGCAAAGGACGCCATACCGAAGAGGACGATGAGTCGGATGCCATGTCGACTTTAATATCGATTAAGCAAAATGCAGCGGCGCACGAACACGGGCGAGTTGGGTTTCTACGTCTGAGAGGAGGAACAAGGGATGGTTGAACATCATGATGCGGTGGCCAACATGGTTGAAACCGGAAATTCCCGAGTGCCACACGACGGGCCGGCCCCCCCCCTTTACAGGTTCTCCCCGTTTTCGATAGGGACTCCTGACAGCAACAGGCAATTCCCTGATCTCTTTCCATCGATTTTGACCCCAAAGTACGGTTTCAGAGCCCAACCTGCCCGAACACACCTCCCGAGCAACATGCGCTGGTCGCAAGTCTACCGCAAGTTCGGGCACCCTTGTTCTGATAATGATGTTCAATCCGGACCAAGGTGACCCAACCAGCCCCTACCTCAGAGCCTCTTCTGATTCACGAACATCGCACTCAACAAACGCAGCGAAAATCCCGCAACATTTGAACAAACTAAACATTCGTGCTCATACTCGTGCTCAGTATCCGGAACGCTCGTGTGGATGGGCTTGTGGTCTACCGCGTGCCAAGGCCAGTGTGCTCTTCGCAGATTCTTCTCGGTGAAACAGATGGAAGACTTGAGTCGCGGGACGAGATCATCCCTTGTTCGACGGATCGGGCCCATGCACCTATGCCGAACATTGTCCGGTACGCAGGGACCTGGGCTTCAGAGTCGTCTCGACAACAGATCGCACCATTTCGGGTGAAGAGTCGGCAAGATTGGTCTTTGCGATGCGCGTCATGCATCTTCGGAATCTCTGCTAGTAATATTCTCATGACTCTGCCTTTCTATTATGCCATCGTCCCCAACACCGCACGAGCACATGCCCAGCAGTCCATCACCGCACAGGCTGTCCGACGAAGCGGCGTATACTCGAGCCCAGCCACCACGGGTCCTATCCTTCACACTTCATTGTGACGTCCACCGTGTACATGACAAGCCGAGTGTGTCCCAAAGAAGCTGCATGCAGCCGAGACGGTCAACGTGACGACTTCAGGCACCTGTTTCGGGTCATATAAGGCCTCCGGCTTGTCAGTCAAGAGGGTTGTCGACGACTAGAGATGCAACTGACTCTTGGTTTCACGCTCTGCACTCTTGCAACCACAGCCTTTGCCCAGCAGGGCGAATGGGCGCAATGTTAGTTCATCTCAGTGCTCTCTTTGATTTTGCAGCCTACTGACATTGGATTCGCGCCGTCTAGGTGGCGGAATTGGCTGGTCCGGAGCAACATCATGCGTAACTGGGTATGCCAGTCCTTTCGAACTTTCACGGTGGGTGCTAAAGCCTCTTGACTAGCACGGTTTGCACGAAAATGAACGACTGTACGTAACCACAGTCCTCAGGTAAATGTCCAAACCCTGACAGATTCAAATCAGACTACTCTCGATGCATTCGCGGAACTGCGAGCTCAGCCGCGACCAGCTCTACCGTGGTATCCTCTGTCCCTTCCGCCCAATCTCCCGCCCCAGCCGCGCCCGCGGGTACCAAATTCTGGTTCAGCTTGTAATATTCCTCTTCTCTGCCCCGCGTATACAACTGAGGGCTCTATAGTGGAGATTCGTACATCCAAACCGACTTCGATATCGACGGCATCCTTCAGATCCCATTTACATAACAAAAACACAACCGAGCTCGGGTACAGATTCAAGGTCAATGAAGATCGAATTAACACCAAGCATGGCAGAAGATTTAAATCCTTCCAAACACAGGCTAGTACAAATACGGTATGTTATAATCGAAGACGACATGCACGAACTGAATCATGAAGACGCTAAATAAGCCCTATAAGAGCTCACAGATGCACACCAGCTAGAAGAATCTCGTTTCTCCAAGCCCACAAATATCAAAATCATCTTGGGAAATCCCGGCTTTATCGCATGCCTGTCGTAGTAACTGTGGCGGCTCCATTATCGGCTCGGTGGTTAAGATCCATGTCCTGATAGATTCGTGTCATGACGAGGGGCACAATCAAAGGTGACTTAGAACACACCCCCAATGCATGGCCAAAGCCTTCTTCGCTTTGATATCTTGGAATATTCTCACGCTGTCCCGAGGGTTTGCGTGCATCATGGAAAACAGGTGCTGAGGACCGTACGCTCTGCAAAAGAAGTCAGTCCCGTCTGCAGAATGAAGCAGATGGTACATACCCAATCGGTAGCAGCGCAAGGTCGAATGGCCCGACTCGTTCTCCGATCTCGGCGAATGCTGGGCAAACCGGCATCTCGTCCTCGTCTTCACCCTCGAAGACCGTCCGGTAGCCCGTATCGCCGCCAAAATAAACTTTCTGCGGGGGCTTCGACTCGATCCCTTCGGTCTCGACGGCCCAGGATGCCCATAAAGTGGCTTGGCGATCGAATATGCCACGACTCGACATGTGCTGGCTGGGTGTGCAGATCAATTTGAGCTTGGTATCTGCGAAAGTGTCGTCCCCTGGCAAAGACAGCGACAGCAAACGCGAGTCCCACCAATCTAAGATGTGGATATGGGAGGGCTCAATACCGACGGACTTCAAGTACGGCTTGTTGCCAAGCGGCGCGAAAACCTGTGGCCTGTGCTTTTTCCATAGAGTCTGCAGGGTAGGTGTATACATGTGATCGTAGTGATTGTGCTACAATTGCAACTTGTAAGCGATGACCGGCGGATAAGTCAACCAGATCACTCACTGAAAGGACAATGGCGTCGACTTCTGGAATGTCTTCCGTGGGACATGGAACGGCTACCGCACGGCGGTGAGAGGGACTATGATTTCATTTGGAATAAACGACGTACGAGTATATCGCTTCGGCCCAAGGAATTGGATTGAAAAACAAGATTCGGACAGCGCTGGATCGAACAGGATACGTGGCCCGCGCTTTGCACCGGCAGGGGCTGGTAGCTCCACCAGATAACACGCGTGGCTAAGATGACACCGGTCAAAGATATCCAAGAGCAGAAATGCTGGTACTCACCCTAACCAAGTCGCTTTGATCGCACTGCTATCTCTTCCAAGGCCCCAGTCCGGCGTCTGAGCTGCAATAAGTTTCGAGACGTTGCTTGGTATGACAGGGCTGTTGTGAAATATCTCTTTCGGGATCTGCAAACAGCTGGCGGTAAGGTCGTGGCGGAGAGAGAAAGGCAAGCGCGCCACATACCGCAGTGGCCATGTCCAGCGCCCGCATTTGTCTAAACGACGGCCAGGGATTCGTGAACTTCGTCTGCGAATTGTTGAGGTGGTGAGCGGGCCGTGTGGCTTCTCTTGCGGCGGGGTCAAGCCATTCGTCGGCGGTCGCGGTGACGGTGACGTTTGTTGCGACCAATGCCGCCGCGACCGGGGGCAAACGCTTGGTGCATGGGGACATGGCTGCAAGGCGAGCTAGTTGTCGGGGGAGGCGGACGGGAATATTCATGTCTCTCGCATAGCGGCGGAAGCCCTATAAAGGTCGAAATTGTGCGCATCGGGACGAGACCTCTTCGGAGCTCTTCGCGAGATCGGTGGCCCTTGCCCCCACGTCATCATTTTGGCACGGCAGCGCCAGGTCGGGACTAGCAAAGCAGCGGAGGGACACGAATGACGACGGCACGCCACAGAGCAACGGCGACGGCGCTGCCATTACTTGTGCCTACACACATGCCCGATTCGTAGGCGTAGTTCAGGGGTCGATCGCGCTGATGACATGCACCTGCTTATTTTCTCAGCGAGGCTCGACACCGTCAAATAGGAATACGCACGCACCCTCACTATTCGCGGTGCCCTGAAGGAGCTTGGCGGGTGCGCAAGCTGTCAGCGTTCTATGGGTATCGAGGCTATGTGTCAAGCGGACTGACCATGCATCACAAAGCCAGTCGATCGCAATGGCGATGTTGGTTGAGCCGGTCGCAGCGCAAGAACCACCCGATGGACAATCAGTTTCGTTCACTCAAGCAAGACCCCCTCACCTACCCAGCTGCTGTTTTAACATAAAGTCAGCGGATGCGCAAGATAACTCTAAATTCAGTGTCAGTACACTAAACATTCAGCATGGAAAAAGCAGTCATGGATTATGCTAAGATGATACACCGGATTGTATATGTTTGTTCTAGTTCGTTCAGTCATCTTCATCCCAGTTTCCGGCCTGCTGCGGTATCTTCGGGCCTCCGGCCGGCTTGCTCATGATTATACTATCCACGCTGAGGACGGACACCGCGGCCTCCGTCGCCAGACGTAAGGCCCACGACTTCGCTGCGAGCGAGTCGAAGATTTTATAAGCCGCAGAGTCGAGCGTGCCGTCGGTCTCAGCCTGCAAAGACGTCAGCGTCCGTCGAAAACGATCAAGGATAGAGCGCACCTCAACGTCAACACCCCACGACGCGCCACCCTCTTGTTCGTGCTTCGCCCACAGACGGCTTACTACCTCGTTGCCCTCCGCCCCACCGAGAGCGTTTTCTGCGAGTGTCCGAGGGACGACCTCCAAAGCAGACGCCCATCTCCGCACGCCGTGCTGTGAAAGGCCCTTCAACCCGCTGCCGTACGTGTCGACACGCTTGGCGAGCTCCAGCTCTGTGGATCCGGCGCCGGGCACCAGTCGGGCGTCCTTCAAGAGCGCCTTGATGACGTTCACGCCGTCGTCGATAGCGCGCTCGAGGTCGTCCAAGCGATTGATCGTCGCACCACGCAGCACGACTGTCGCTGTCCGCGTCTTCTCTCCAGCAGCTTCCGATGCATCGTAGTCTTCATCGTCCTCGACGAGTTGACGAACAACAGTAACGCGATCGCCGCCAATCTCCGTCGTCTCGAAGACGTCGACAAAGCCGGCTTCCTCTGGCGTTGGCGCACCCATGCGAGCGAGGGGTGTGGCGTTAACGACTCTGCAAAGGCGACGGAGCTCGAACTTGGAAAGGACCTTGAGGACGGAGATGTCCATCCGGTTGAGGTAGTGCAGCGCAAGTTCGCCGACTGTGGATCCTGCAATGATCACCTTGACACCAGAGTCTGCAATCTCTTGGAAGATCTGGTACATTGTCGTGAGCGCTGAATGAGACAAGAAGGAACAGGAGGCGTACCTTCTCCAAATGCTGTTCTTCCCCTGACGTGAAGTTGAGCATGTCGTTCGCGTTCTTGATGAGAACCGTGCCCTTCGTCTCCGTCTGTGCGATATCGAGGCCGCATGTGAAAACGGCAACCTTTCCCTTGCGTACACGCTTCACAATACCTAAGAAAGACTGAATACACATTCACCAAGAGAAAAGCGGCTTACGTACCTTCGGGCTCCCTACCGAAAACCATTCCACGAACAACCCTGCTACCCGCCAAGCTGCCTCCCAAGATCTTTACAACTCGCACGTTGTCTACGTTGAAGTTCTTCGGGTTAGCGGGCATAACGGCCAGAGCTGCTTCCGCAACAAGGGCGGACAGTGTATCTTCGAAGCCGTATTGTTTTGACGCGATGGCAGGCTTGAGAGCGGTGGCAAGCGATTCATGTGTGAGAGGCTTGGGCAGCGACGACGTTGATAGCTCTACGGTTCGGTTAAGCAAGGCCCACAATGATATGGAAGAACACGCACGCTCGAGATCCTCCAACGCCTTCTTACACGCCAGCTCGTATCCCCGCGTAATCTCGCTCGGGTGCAAACCCATGATCAACAGATGCTCTGCCTTCTTCAGCATCTCGCCCGCCAGGATAATGACCATGTTCGTCGCGTCTCCCATCTAGGAATGCGCGGATGAGTCGCGCTTTTTGGGCTGAAGAAAGACGACTGCGCACCTCCGACTCCTGGGCCTGCGACGCCATGACGAGCAGCTTCGCCGCCGGGTGAACGACCTCTACCTCGCGGATGATCGTCGCAGCATCGGACGTGACGAATAGTTTTCCGAGATGGTTGATTAAGAGCTTGTTCCGGCCTGGATGAGACGTACACTGGTCAGTTTGGCGAGCATATACAGACCTCAAGGTTCGTACCATTTGGTCCAAAGCTTGTCCTGACGAGATCAGACAGCTCAGCGACTGCCTGGATATTTCTGAGGATGGCGTCCTCGAGCCCTGAGATGTGCTACAGACACCAGCTCAACGTTCCGCGCGACGTGCTCGACACTGAAGGACGGACCTTGTAGCCATCCTTGAAGAGCTGGATGTTGTTGGCTTTTGGCACCTTGAGAGACATGGCAGGAGAGTTTTGAGGTGAAGGCCGTAATAAGCGACTCAGCGAGGCTTGAATTCGAGGTTATTCTGAGATTGCGATCTCTGATGGAATTGCCTTATTAGGTATGTCCACGTGGTTGCAATAGTGACGACGTGCTCGACCGGACGCGTCCTGCACAAGCCCTTCGCGTTTCTACCACCTTGCAGTGAGCTTGTCGACCCTCGGACGATATTATATCCTGAATTGAAGTTTCTTTTCCTCTCACAGCCCTCTTTCAAAGCGTATGGTCCTCAAAGTAGCGTATACGCTAGCGACCTACGTTCTCCCTACAACCTACTACTGGCATGTTGCGATAGCCCTTGCCACGCTCGTCGTCATCTACGCATTTGCTCAAGGACGAACCACAGACAGAGAACGTGATCTCCATGCTCGTACAATTCTCGTGACCGTACGTCCCCGAGACCTCTTACATGACTGTACTGCGACTTAGCTTCAGTAGGGTGCATTCACGCCCGTAGGGCTGACCCTAGTCGCCAACCTCGCCAAACGAGGGGCGCATATCATCGCCCTTTCACCATATCCCCTATCACATCCCCTCCCCGCGCTTCTTATCCCTGCACTGCGCGAAGCGTCCAAGAACGAGAAGATATTCGCAGAACATGCAGACCTGTCGTCGCCGGCGTCGATACGCGAGTTCTGCACACGGTTCCTCACGGGGGACGATCAACGGTTGGATGGAATAGTCTTTGGCCATGAGTATGCTGGCGTAGGGTCTGTTTTCGCGTCGAAGGCGAGCCACGACGAGAAGCGCGAGGCCGCCTCAGTCGCCACGTTCCTCATGGTGACGCTACTCCTCCCTACCTTGCTCGTCGCGCCTGTCGAGCGTGACATACGCATCGTCAACCTCGTCAATCCATTCTACGCGGCGGCTGTGCCGTCGTTCTCGTCCGACCTCGTCGCAAGCTTCAACTCGTCGTTTGCCGCGCCCAGAAAGCGGCCGCTCTTGCAGCGCGAAGGCCACCGCGCGTTACGCACCATCATATTCACGCGCCACCTCCAGCGTATCCTGAACGCACTCCCCAATCGCGCGCCCACGTTTGACGCGAACCTGCCAGGAGAGAAACCCGAGCCTGCCAAGCCGGCAAACTCAAAGGAGGAGGCTCCGACGCTTCCGAAGTACCCCTCGAACATTGTCGCCGTCTCTGTCGCGCCTGGGATGAGCCGCACTGAGACCATCCGAGCGGCTTTGGGGGCTGACAGGGAAATCGACATCGACGGATGGTCAAGGCGCGGGCTCGCTGTGTATGTCGTTCTCTTTGTTTCCTATAGCTTTCGCTAATCTCACGCTCACTTACGCAGCTACATCCTGTTCTTCCCTATCATTTGGCTCCTTGCGAAAGCGCCAAGCATGGCTATCCAGTCCATAATCCATGCCCTCTTTTTACCAGCGCCCTTCAAGCAGGCGCTCGCGCAGGTCGACGCAGCCACAGCTGGCGAGACTCCAGCAGGCACCGACGACAGCAAGACTGACGCTACTCCCGCACGGCCCAAGCCACGAAAGGCCGTGTTCACAGAGGTGCTGAAGCCCGGCGCGCTCTATCGCGAGTGTTCCGTTGTGACTCTGAAGCTGCCGCCGTTGCCCGAAGACCCGACAGCCGTTGCCCCAGAGAAACCCGCAGAGGAGGCAGATAAAGCGAAAGGCAAGAAGGGCAAAGGCAAAGCGAAGGCGAAACCTGCGGAGAGCCCCGCACAAGACGAGTTCGTCCCTATCGAGGACGACGGGGAGTACGGCGGGGAGAGCATGGGCCGCGTCGTCTGGGAGTGGTTTGAGATTCGGCTGAAGGACTGGGAGGCGCGAGAGAAGGCCGAGGAAGAGGCGACCAGTGCAGGGCAACCAGGCTCGGACCAAAAGGAGAAGGCGGAATAGCGAGTCCTGTGAGTAGAAGAGATAATCATCGGTTGCGAAACTTCTCTCTTTGCGAACTTCAGAACCAGTCGGGATAACGAGAGTGGACGGCGTGGTCGCGTTTCTTGTGGCGGTGCTTTTTTTGACAAAGTACCCACAGAAACCGGCCCGTTGGTCGCCCATGCTGCACGATTATGTCAAAGGAGCTGCTGCATTTTAGCGTTAGGTTCGCCGCCCTAGTTCAATAACCTTCGAGGCAAGGTGGAGTTCTTGCTGAACGTGGATTGCGGGCGTCAGGTCTCCCGCGCACCCCCGCGCTCCGCGCCCGACTATCAAGGAAAGAACACCCCACCCCGGTCCTCTTCCCTTCGACATGGAGCCACAGCAAACGACATAACTCTATGTTTACTATTTGGCCCATCCGAAACGTTGAGGTTCTCGAGCGTTTCCTAATCACCACGGTCTCAGATGGACCGCGCGGCTGAGCGAAATGTAACCGGCCTTGATTTCTTCCAGAAATGCGCCAGAAAACTCAGCGCCCTTCGAGGTCGGGCAGAAACCGCTCACCGTCGGCCACGGACGACTTCTGGTGGCGTAATTGACATCGGTGACGTGAGAGGGTCTAGTGATCAAGACCTTACTCCCACTGCGCTTTCACTGACAATATGCTTGGAAGAACTAGAACTTGAAGCTCGCGTTGTGTTTTCTATCCTTATGCTGCGCTCGGCGATAGGCGAAGTCACCGCTGGCCCCACGCTGCAAATGTCTCGTCGTCGATACGCGCTCTCTGGTCACTACTCACACCACCGTGACACCGAATGGAGAGGTGCAGTTGCACGCCGGTATGGACACCGACAATATTACGGATTCGACAACTTCATTAATGCCGCGGCATTAGGACACCAGAGAAAGCCACTGGTAAACACAGGAGGGCGGGTGCGCCTCCGCGATCTCATAGATTCATCTTCCTATGACAGATTGTTCTCACCCTTGTCTCGCGCTCTATCATAGAACTCTCTTGCGATTTATGGCTGTTGTAACGCATGCTCGAACCTCTAAACATTTCGCACAAGACGGAAACCATAGAATTCCTTGCGCTTTGATGCAAAATGTTCCAACCCGCTTGATTCTGCCCGAAATTGCGACTCCCCAGGCGATGTCTTCCCCTCAAATGCCAGATCCCGGCAGCTTTGGTCCTAAAATGGACCGTTTTGACCGGAATTCTTGACCAATCATGGTGTAATATGCCAAGGTATTCACCTGGGCGGACGCTCACAAAAATCGTTTCCTGCTGATGCCCGACTTTGCGAGTGCCTCGTGAAGACCACGTATGTTGGGGCATGCGCAGGTGCTAGAAGCCGCGACGAATATCCTGTCATGATTTCTCGGCAAGTACGGTCATCAAGAATACGAATCATGATGCAGCACAACATGCTCACGCCACGCTGCGATTCGTTGGGGTTGTTCTGTGTCAAAACATACGTGGGGTATCGCCACTCTAGAGCAGCAACAATTGAGCTTCATGATGGTACGTATTCTTTTCTCATGTGTCGGTGCTTCGCCTTCGATCGTGAAACTTCCAAGCACTGAGCTTGCCTTTGGCGTCCTCGAGTTTACGGTACTCGTAGCTGTCGTCGACGAGTGCAGATTCAATGGTTATAACGACCTGAAATGAAGTATCCAAGTCTCGCCGCCTCCGAGTCGGTGTGTGCGAGTGGACGCTTACGTTTTTCGAGCATCACACAACGCGATTGGGCGTCTATCAATTCCCGACGATTTTAATACGCCACCAGCCACCCCGCAACGTTCCGCCTCGGCGTGTGAGCCGAGAATCGTGGTCACCTCGCGCTCTCAGAAAACTAGGTCGTGGTGGCGGCGACAGGGAGGCGGTGCAGGCCGATGGCCAAGTGTAGGGACGCGGCGTGGGCCGTGGTACTCGAGCAGAGCTGAGAGGATTGGTGCGCAGTTTCGGGGGCTGCGGAAGGTGTGCAGGGCTGAAGGACCCTGGCATTCGGAAGCGTTGGGCGGTGAGAAAGACGCGGTCGTGTCGCTCGATCTCGCGAGGATGGACCCTCGATTTTAGCCTCGTTTCCTTGCATTCCGAAGAAGTCGACAAGCCGGCAGTCGCCCGCCCATCGCGCGGGGCGCCTCTGCGGCCCGCTCCGATAACGATCACGTGAAAGGCACGAGCTGGCGTATAAAGCTTGCGAGCGTCGACCACGAAATTTCAGTGCCTTCACTCTCGTTCCTCCACCTCGACCAGCAGCCTCTTGCGAAAAGCATCCCCAACCCCCAACCCCCCTGTCCGTTGCATGTTCTCCAACCAGCTCGGCAGCCCACACAACCCTCACCGCGGCAAGAAACACACCTGCTCGGACGCGCTAATATTCAGCCTCTGATTCCTTCATACCCCCGTCGTTGTCAATCTACTCTATCACTATGGCTCCCACTTATTCCTCCGGTCTGAACACGCCCGAGTCAGAGCTCGAATCGCTCGTGCCCGTTCACCCGACCGCTGCGCGTCGTCCGTACCCCATCGTCGTGCAATCCGAGCAGACGTCGTACTCGGACGAGTTCATTACGTCCAAGTTCACCAACCGCGGTGCAGATGTTGCTGTCTCTGCCAATGGGCAGTTTATCGTCAAGCCCACTGCCCAACCCTTTGAATTCCAGACCGCCAGGAAGGTCAACAAGACTGGGTACGTCGACGCTTTTCATCCCGTCCGTCTCGTGCTGACCAATTTTGTAGTCTCATGATGATCGGCATGGGCGGAAACAACGGCACCACGCTCTGTGCCACCGTTCTCGCCAACCGCCACAACATCTCCTGGCACACCAAGTCGGGGATTCAGCACCCGAACTACATTGGTTCCATGCTGCGCGCGTCCACCGTCCGCCTCGGCACCGACCCTACCACCGCGAAGGACATTCACGTTCCCGTTTCTGATGTCCTTCCCATGGTCCACCCCAATGACCTTGTTCTCGGCGGCTGGGATATCTCCGGCCTGTCTATGGACCAGGCCATGAAGCGTGCCGAAGTCCTCGACTGGGACTTGCAGCGCCAGGTCGCCCCGTTCATGGCGGAGATCGGGAAGCCGCTCCCATCCATCTACTACCCCGACTTCATCGCTGCCAACCAGGAGGCTCGCGCGGACAACGTCATCGCTGGCACGGACAAGCAGGCTCACCTCGAGCACATCCGTGCAGACATTCGCCGCTTCAAGGAGCAGAATGAGCTCGGTCGCACCGTAGTGTTCTGGACCGCGAACACGGAGCGTTACAGCGACATCATCCCCGGCATCAACGATACCGCCGACAACCTGCTGGCCGCTATCAAGAACTCGCATGCCGAGGTCTCCCCGTCTACGCTCTTCGCCGTCGCTGCTATCCTCGAGGGTGAACCGTTCGTCAACGGTGCTCCCCAGAACACCTTCGTTCCTGGTGTCATTGAGCTCGCCGAGCGCCACAAGTCATTCATCGGCGGCGACGACTTGAAGTCCGGTCAGACGAAGCTCAAGTCCGTCTTCGCCGAGTTCCTCGTCAATGCCGGGATCAAGCCGCTTTCCATTGCGTCGTACAACCATCTCGGCAACAACGACGGCCACAACCTGTCCGCGGAGCGCCAGTTCAAGAGTAAGGAGATCAGCAAGAGCAGCGTCGTCGACGACATGGTTGCCGCCAACCCGCTCCTGTACAAGCCTCCCCAGGAAGGCGCGGTCAAGGGCACCAAGGCTGCGAAGGGCGAGCACCCCGACCACATCGTCGTCATCAAGTATGTTCCCGCCGTCGGCGATTCCAAGCGCGCCATCGACGAGTACTACTCCGAGATCTTCTGCGGTGGTCGCTCGACCATCAACATCTTCAACGAGTGCGAGGTATGTCTCTTCGCATTATTAAACTGTAGAACGGTTCACTAACCACCCCCTTCTCAGGACTCTCTTCTCGCGACGCCACTCATTCTCGATCTCACGATCCTTACGGAGCTTCTTACGCGCATCAAGTACCGCGATGCCTCTGCTCAGGCAGAGTTCCAGCCGCTCTACTCCGTGCTGTCGCTCCTGTCGTACATGCTGAAGGCTCCACTCGTTAAGCCCGGCACCGACGTCATCAACAGCCTCAACCGCCAGCGCAACGCGCTCGAGGCCTTCCTCAAGGCTTGCATCGGTCTCGAGGGTGGTAGCGATCTCCTGCTCGAGACTCGCATCTGGTAGATGGCTCGTGGCTTGCTACATAGTCGACAAGTGGTTTTTCTTGCTTAGATCGTTTTGCAGATTCTTTGTTAACAAGGTAAGTTTAGTATAGCCGATGGCCTTGCGCGATGTACTGGGGATTCGTACTCCTGCGTATTGATCGAAGGGCTCCCGCTGGTCGCGATACTTGCTCGGAGGGAGTTGAATCTAATATTAGGGAAGGGATAAGGCTGGGATTGCATCATTGAGCGTCCGGGTACACCGTGACACGAGTGGAAGTGGCAAGAGAGAGCACAGTAGTACTTCAAGCCCTCGTAGCCCGTGTGTCTTTCTTTGAGCAGCGATGATATGTCGCCTAGGTCGCCAGCTCGTCAAGTGTGCGAGGGCGATGCTTCGAGCTTAAATACGGGCTGGGCGCTCTAGCAGCTGCTCCGCGTCAACTCCTCAACTGAATACTAAAATCAGCCTCCTTGAGGGCGAATATGACGTGCGCTATGGTCGCGAGAAGCGGCTGAGACTATCCAGTAGGTCGAGTATGTGAGTCTAGACTCAGGCGAGCATCACATGAACGAAGGTTTAGTGCAAATAGAGCACAACAAGTGATGAGGCGCCCATGTGCACAATCCGCTGGGGGAGACTTGCTCCTCGCTTCACTCCGAGCAAGGACAATTATATCTACGCTTTGCCATCATCTTCTGCGGTAACTGTGAGTTATATTGAGGCTACGTGGATGGGCTTTCAAGACACGCTCCGGGCGGGATGTCTGAGCCCTCTGGAGTGGTACACTGTGAGTGCTTGCAAAATTGTGAAATGTTGTTCTGAGTAACAGTGATACCGCAGAGTGATGAACAAGGACCCCGGCATGTTTTGACCCGTTGTCAATGTATGTACGTGTCATTGTAATGTCTTAATCCGGGCAGCCTGCTACCCATCCCATACTCGATTTGATGCTCCTCGCACCGAGGTACCCGATCCGTGCTCCGCTATACGCATATATAAATCCAGCATTCAACGTTCAACGCTCGCCGACCCACCCATGTACTCACTCGCTCTCCAGGCAGCGGAATCCGCGTTCACCTGGTATCTCGCCCAAGCCATCGTGCGTGGTCGCCTGACAGTCCGCACGCCAACCCAAACGTATGTCTTTCCTGAAGGCGCAGGAGGTGACGAAGACGTGGCGGCGACGCTCGTCGTTCACGACCTCGCTTTTTTCCTGAGGGTGCTGGCGACGCCGTCTGCGCCAGACCTCGTGTTCGCTGAGGCGTACATGCGTGGGGAGGTCTCATTCCACACACATGAAGACTTGGTTTGCTTTTTCAAGGTATGTGTATCGTTTGAGGAGCCTGAAGTACCTTTTGCTGACGCGTTGATAGCTGTTTATTATCAATCGTGACCGGCCGTTACCAAGCCTTCCTGCGCCGATCCTGAAAGCGCTTTCCATCCCGTCTGCTCTTATCTCGATACCTGGGCGAGTGCTGACCTACGTCCTCCCGTCGAACCCACTCTTCGCCGCTCGGGAAAATGTCCGAGCTCATTATGATCTGGGCAACGACTTGTTCAAAGGTTCGTTGCGACTGTCCCACTCGGAGGGTGATTTATTAAATTCTCTGCCCTCAGCTTTCTTGTCGCACGACATGACATATTCCTGCGCTATATTCTCCGCGCTGGACGCGGACATGAAACACCCACTGGTCGCCAAAGAGCACGAACCAGGAGTCGAGATTGACGAACTGCACGACGCGCAAACTCGCAAGCTGAACCATATCATCCACAAGGCTGACATACGCCCAGGGCACCGAGTACGTCAACCAACACTTTCCGGCCATAACACACTGACCGCGGGTAACTAGGTTCTCGAAATCGGGTCAGGATGGGGTTCCATGGCGCTGCTAATTGCACGTAGTATCCCAGACACCACGGTGGACACGATCACACTTTCCCTCGAGCAAGCAGAACACGTCACGAAGCTCATCGAGGAGGATCGGCGCCAGTGGCAAGACCGTAAGCCCAACGGGGACGTTGGTTTAGTCTTTCCTGTTGGTGACAGAGTGCGCGTCCATGTCATGGATTTTCGGTCGATGCCAAAACGCTGGGCTGGTGTATTTGACCGTGTCGTCAGCGTCGAGATGGTGGAGGCAATCGGGAAAGATATGTATGAGGTACGTGAGAGACGTGTCCCGCCAATCGTTATACGTATTGACGATGTTCGTAGAGGTATTTCGCCGCTATTGACTGGGCTCTCAAACGAAATACTGGCGTCGGCGTTGTACAAGGTATAACAATCCCAGAGGGGAGGTACGATGCGTACGCGAAGTCGGAGGACTTCATTAACAAATACGTACGTCCTCGTCTTCTGCGCTCATGACGAACGCTGACCATGGCTCGTTAGAGTAAGCATGATGCAAATTTCTACCTACAAGGTCTGATGAGATAACCTTTATCTCGAAGTCTTCCCTGGTGGCATATTACCAACCCTCAGCCACCTCACCAACGCCGTGATTGCGGGGTCTTCTCAAAGGTTGCTCGTAGAATCGGTTTCTAACATCGGCCCACACTACGCGCGTACCCTGAGGGAGTGGCGCAAGCGGTTCGAAACCAACTTCGGCGACATCGAAAAAGGCATGTCGTGATATATCACTTCTTTTCTTATGCTTACGGACTGGACTACACATAGCTCTGAAAGAGAAGTATTCCGATGCAATGAACGATACGCTCGAAGGAAAGAAGCGAATCGCGCGGTTTAGACGGAAGTGGATCTATTATTTGTGAGTATGAAATTTCTTCGTGACACCCCATTGGCTGACCGTTGAGCTCCAGCTGTTATTGCGAGGTAGGGTTCACGACGAGGACTCTAGGAGGTGAGCGATCCATATTCACCCATATGACTGCAGCCTAACATTGCATCAGACCATATCATCACATTTACGAGGGATGGTAACGCAGAGTATGGATGCCAGATTTTCCAATAGTGGTACCTTACCGTATTTTTGTCGGTCGAAAGTGGGACGTGAAGGCCGAACTTGAATACCCCGTTTGAGTAAAACACTGATTCCCGGCATTTCCCGCGAAGTGATGGCACTCCTTGCGGCCCGTGCGCTCCTTCTCCTCTCGCAACGACACGCAGCCTGGACGAGTTTTGCCTTGATATTGGTCTTGATTTGTTCGGAGAACCGGTGCGACGCGGCTCCGTCAACTTTCCATTCCACTCCTGGCATGACCACACGTCCAGTTCGCTCTTTGTGAATCTTTCCCGGCTAAATGGGCGGAAAGATGAAGACGGCCCTCTATTCAACGATCATGGGATGAAGTCACTCCATATAACACGGATCAGTCCTTGAACACGATGTCCAGCCGGTCCGAGCATTGCCCGCTATACTGTTTTCTTGGAGAAGTTCTGGGTTGGTGTCGGATGCGGACCACGACCTGTAAATGAACGATGCACGATGGCACGTATGGTTCAAAGGTGAGCTGAACTTGTTCGACGTTATGAATTATTTTCTGAATATTGACCAGTGACATCAAATTCGCATTGGCTCACTGTAAGGGCACAAGGATGCCTGGCGGCCCGCACAGGCTGCGCGACGAAGCGGTGTCGGCTTGGGGCTGACTACCATAATCCATACTCTTCCATACCTCGTCTTGACGGTCGCCTTATGCACGCGCGGCCGAACTTCGACCGTTCGACACTATTGAGCCTATGAACGGCCGAAGTGATCAGCATGGTGATTTCAGGAACCCCTCCTCCATCATATAAGACATCGCTCTACGCGTGTTACGATGTCCTTACTCAAGAGACATGCAACTCACACTCAGTTTCGCGCTCGGGGCTCTTGCAGCTTTTGCCCTGGCCCAACAGGCTGAATGGCAACAATGTCAGTCCATCTCAGTAAACTGCATCGTTCGAAACCTCATTTTGCTTGTATAGGCGGTGGGATTGGCTGGCAGGGCGCAACTGCGTGTGTCTCTGGGTACGTATCCCAATCCAGTTCTTGATTGGCTAAGCTAACGGATCTCGTCTAGCACGGTTTGCACGAAGTTGAACGACTGTAGGTGATACGCATCGCAAGATTGGACGATCACCCTAAAACTAGTACAGACTTCTCGCAATGCCTAACGGGGACAGCCAGCTCTGCAGCGCCAAGCGCTACTTCAGTCTCTCCGGCTCAGCCAACAGCCCCAGCGACGCCAGCTGGGACCAAATTCTGGTTCAGCTTGTGAGCTCAATAGTGGTTCCTGCGCAGCCGTACCTGACGACCTTCACAGCGGCGACTCCTACACTCAAACTGGATTTGACATCAACAGCACTCTTCCATCGCCCGACAATGCTCTTGGAAACCCACCTTACCCCGTACGCATTCCTTTGGATTTTACTTTCTCGTATTGAGCTTAACACCAGTTCATAGGGATGGACCGCCGTCGGTGGAGTGAATTGGGTTGACGTTGCAACTGTAGAGTTTAACAAGTCGCTGACCCTGACCTACAACTTCGCGTACGGCGGAGCGACGATCGACGCGAAGCTTGTGCAGCCGTACGAGCCAACGGTACTCTCCATGACGGACCAGGTCAACCAGTTCCTTGGATCCGTTGCAAGCCAACCCGCGAGCACGCCCTGGACCAGTGACAACTCCCTATTCTCTTTCTGGATCGGCATCAACGACCTCGGTAATTCGTACTATCAGAGTGGCAGTCGCGATGCGTGAGTTTCTCGTCAGTTGTCTGTTGTGCTTGCCCAAGACTTTCTCTTTCAGGTTCGCGGACACCCTCTTGGATGCGTACTTCGCTCTTGTCCAAAAGACAGTGAGTCCCGAGCTTCAAAGATACCGTCTATGGAAGTGATACTAATATACTCTACAGTTGTAAGCTCTCTTCACCTCCGCATCTCATGCGTTGTCTCAAAGTCTTCCCGCATAAAGCGATACCGGAGCGCGCAACTTCCTTTTCCTCAACGTGCCGCCAACTGACCGTTCTCCGCTCGTGCGTATCCTGTCGACCCGCTGAAAAAAACTAACATAAAACTCCACAGATGCTCGCGCAAGCAACTTCCGCCCAAGAACTGTTGAAGACCACCATCGCAGGGTTCAACTCGAAGCTGGCTCAACGCGCGGCCGCGTTTGCGGCTGCCAATCCCGGTGTACGTTCAGCCCTTGTATAAACCGGATTTATTCTGACATGGGGTTTCAGGTGACCACTCAAGTCTGGGACTCCAACGCGGCGTTCACGACCGTGCTCGACGACCCACAGGCGTTTGGATTCGTCGACGCTGTGTCCTATGGCAACACCGGCGACTTCTGGGGGTACGCTTCTAGCCGCCTGTATTTGTACGAATCCACTCATCATCGCCTAGGAACAACCTGCACCCCAACCCCGCGGCTCATGAAATCTTTGGCAAGCAAGTCGCCGCAATCTTGAATTGATCGAAGCGGCGGTGTTACCGAACTGTGCCGGGGAATGCAAAATTTTCTACGTAGCGGATTTCGCCTCTATTGCTGGGCTTCTGTCTGCGTATGAACAAGGAATGGCTTCACAGAAAACGTTGGCACTAGGGCTATCATGCCCTTGATTCGAAGGTGGCAAATATCCATGAGAAGTTACTGTTACTGTTTCTGGTGTTCGCTGACGCTAGAATCGTCCCAACATTGCTCCTCCTATGTAGCTCTCATTTAACGTCGAACAGGTGAGTCGCTCGTTTTCCCTCCAAGATCCGAAGTCTTCTTCTGAACTCATTCTGATACAAAGGGACTCCGACTCTGCGCGCATGAATGCTTCGCTACTGCATGGGTCACATAATATGGAAAAGAAGCATTCCTGACCCGTACTGGGTACTGAGTCTGCTACTAGCGGATTTCCAGGATCTTCACGCTAATCAAGGTCCATTCGTGGAACAGGTGGCGACTAGTTCTCGAAACAGAGGATACTCAACGAACCCGTCGGCACACTTCCTCCTCCGGCATGCATCAAAGCCTCTAGAAGGCTGCATCTGCCAATTCTTGTACTCGAAGCGTCGCAGATCAGCTATGCTGGTTGTGACAATTTCCGGCAGAGTTTCCATCACTTCAATGACCAGAAGATCGGCACGATACATTCATATGGAGTTCGCTTGGGCTATAAATGGCGTGCCAACTGAGGAGAAGGTAGGTCTCAACCAGCCGACAATGCAGCTTACAGCTGGCTTTGCTCCCTTGGCCTTCGCCACCTCTGCCTTTGCTCAGCTGGGCGTATGGCAGGAATGTGAGTTTCCGTCATCGTTCATAGATTCGTGCCTAATCGTTTTACAGGTGGCGGAATCGAGTTCGTGTTGTCCGGTCTCAGGGTGTGCGTCGCAGGGTATGTGGATCCTCGTTTTGGCGGTACAGACTTGTACTAAACGACTTGCGCGGATAGCACCATCTGCACTAAGCTGAGCGACGGTATGATGTTGGCGCTATGAATTCAAAGCAGACGAACTCACTTGAATTATCAGACTATTCCGCGTGCACACCCGCGAAGCCGAAATATTGGTTCAGCTTGTGAGTATGTTCTAAACTTATATTACACGCCAAAAGCTGACGAGCCACAGCGGAGACTCCTACAGCAGAACAGGCTTTAATGTCAGCGGAGTTCAGCCTAATCCAGGAAATCCCCTGGGGAACCCACCCTACCCTGTAGGTAATTCCATGTTTCAACTATCTTTGGCTAACGGTCGAATGCAGGGTGCGACCTCTTCTGGTGGCGTCAACTGGGTCGATGTAGTGACCGCGGAGCGCAACAAAACACTGACGCTGACGTACAATTTTGCCATTGGCGGCGCGACCATCGAGGCGACCCTTCCAATCGAAGTGAACAGTTTCCTTGACTCTGTCGGACAGAAACCTACAACCGCAGCTTGGACCAGCGAAGGCTCTTTGTTCTCGTTCTGGGCTGGTATCAACGACATTGGTGGCTCGTATCTCCAGGTCACCGACCGCGAGACGTAAGTCGTGGAATATCCTCCTTTTGCCCTTGTTTATTTATGCACCGTTTCCATTAGATTCTCTGACACCCTTCTGGACACGTACTTCGGCCTTGTTCAAAAGACTGTGAGTATCGTAGTACCATTTCGATATATGACACTAATGTAATTATTTCCGCAGTTGTAAGCTATTCCTACCCTTTGACCAACATCATGGCCTCACTAGTCCTCACCTCTCCAGCGATGTAGGGGCTCGCAACTTTCTGTTCATTAATGTTCCTCCAATGGACCGCACGCCACTTGTGTGTTTCAAGTTACTACCATGTTCTGCTCATCTTACTAACGATGTGTCGCAGATGCTTGCTAGACCAGCGACGGATAGAACCACAGAGGCTGCTATCATCTCCACATTCAACTCCAAGCTCGTGCGACGCGTCAATTCGTTCAAGGCTACGCACTTTGGTGTAATAATTATCCCTCTCGCGAATGGACTCGTTCACGCTAACACCGTTTTGACTTGACAGGTGACTGCGAAGGTCTGGGACGCGCACTCTGCGTTCACCACCGTCCTCGACAACCCGCAGGAATACGGCTTTAAGGACGCCACGTCCATCGGCGGAGCAGGCGACTTTTGGTGGTGCGTTTTCCGTTCCTCCGTGTCGCGCACATGGGCAGCTGCTTATACACAATTCGGACACAGGAACTCGTACCACCCTTCTGCTGCTGCGCACGAAATCTGGGGCAAGCAGGTCGCCGCGCTTTTGAACTAATTTGGGGCGAGCGCTGGCGTTGGACGAAGTCTGCCCGGTCGTAGCCGCTAGTTTTCGCTGGTATGACAGCTGTACGGGCCTGTCAGAAAGCTCGCTATGATATTCGATTGTTCTAACGGGGATATTGGCACCGGCCATCGCTGTAACAGGGAGGAGATTTCTGCGCCCCTTGGCTCAAATACAGCGCATGCGAACGGTAACCTCGTCACCGGGGAGGTCGCCACTCATCACATTTTTCTGAAATAGAATCGCTCAAACAAGATCAGAGTCGCCGGTTTCCCCCTCGAAATCCGAGGCATTTCCCCAAATCTTCATTTATTCTCAGAAGCCCCTTCGCGAGCCTGTACACGCAAGCATTCTTGCCGACTGCGTCAGTCACGATGCATGGAAAAGAAGGGAGTGTCCGACTCGTACGCCACAACTCCGTAGTCGTATATCAGGTAAGCGTCGAATGATTGATTTGCGCTTATGTTTCGAAGGTTATATTGAGTCACTGGGTGGAGATCGCATTTTTGGGCAGATAGCTTTGTCAAAAATTTGGTAAATTAACCCTTATCATTATGACAATTCTATTGGCCTAAAGATAATAATACTTTTATAAAGATATTGCCATATCTGGTAAGAACGTAATACATTTCAAATACTTTCAAAATGTTATAACATTTTTAGTACCGCAAAAGCATTATAATGATAAGGGATAATTTACTGATTTTGTCAAGAAGTTATCTGCCCAAAAATGCGATTTCCACCCAGTGAGTCTCGTTTTGGTAGTTTCTAGGGTTTTAACGCCGACACGTTCCATTCGTCGAACTTGGTTGGCAGGTGAAGACTGACCTCCGAAGCGGAGGAAGCCCACCAGTCTCGCCGGCGCGCCGCTGCCCCCGCGACAGATCGAGCCTCTACTTACAAAACTGCCGACTGAACAGTTGTTTTTGGTTGAACGGTGGGACTCGAAGTTTGAAACTGACATCTTGGCTTAGCTATACAGTGCACATTATGACAGTTTCTGACAGGTTTTCTAAGCTATAACGTCTCCGGGACCCGGACGATTGATGAGAAATTCGCGGTGGCTTCCCTTGGGTTATATAAGGCGCAACTCTGTTGTATACATCGGTTTCAACCAATCGACGATGCAACTTACGCCCAGCTTCACCCTCATCGCCCTCGCCACCTCTGCCTTTGCTCAGCTGGGTCTATGGCAGCAATGTGTGTTTCTACGACTCCCATCTGCTCGTAGTTTGACTACCTATTGACACCATTGTGCAGGTGGTGGAATAGGTTTCGTCTTGTCCGATCTCGGGATATGTGTCGGAGGGTACGCAAACATCCCGCTTTGCCGATGGTACGACCTCATACTAAGTACCTTGTACGTATAGCACAGTCTGCACGGAGCTGAGCGACGGTATGATGTTGACGTCATAAGTCATGGGCAAACGAGCTGACTATTGTATGCTAGACTATTCTGCGTGCACACCCGCAGGACCGAAATACTTGTTTAGCTTGTGAGTCTCCCTGAGATCTTGGGTGCGCACTTTTAACGACCTCCACAGCGGAGATTCCTACACCGCAACTGGCTTCGATAGTAGGGGAGCACTGCCCTCTTCGGGAAACCCCCTCGGGAACCCACCCTACCCTGTACGTGCTCTATTATCTGATAACCCATGTCTAACAGCCAGATACAGGGTGTTACCTGGTCTGGTGGCGTCAATTGGGTCCACGTAGTGACCGCAGAACGCAACAAGACGTTCACGCTGACCTACAACTATGCTATTGGAGGCGCGACGATTATGTCGACCCTTCCGATTCAGGTCAATACTTTCCTCGGATCCGTTGGACAGAAGCCCGCAAGTGCACCTTGGACTAGCGATGACTCTACCTTTCTGTTCTGGATTGGTATCAACGACATCGGTGGCTCGTACCAGCAGGTCGCCGACCCCAACGTGTGAGCCTTGAGATACCCGCTTGTGCTATATTACTCAACTATGCCGCCCATTAGATTCGCAGACACCCGCCTGGATATGTACTTCAACCTCGTACAGAAGACTGTGAGTGCCATAGTGGCGTTTCTGAACAAGATTCTAATATGTTTAATCCACAGTTGTAAGCTGTTCTCGCCTTTTGAATGGCATTCCTCTCTCACTATCACTCAACAATTTCCCCTAGCGATGTCGGAGCACGCAACTTTCTGTTCATCAACGTCCCGCCAGTTGAACGCACGCCGCTCGTATGCCACAAATTATTGATAAGCGTAGTCTCACTAATGAGACGCTTTGCAGAGGCTTCCCAGCCCAGCTTCTGATCGAGCCACAGAGGCGAACATTATTTCGACGTTCAACTCCAAGCTCGCGCAACGCGTCAGATCGTTCAAGGCTGCGCACCGCGATGTACGTGATTCTGTCTTATGTCAATGGCCTTGTTCATGCCAATATCGTCCACGTTTGACAGGTGACCACGAAAATCTGGGACTCTCACTCGGCATTCACTGCCGTCCTCGACAACCCGCAGAAATACGGATTTGTCGATGTCACCTCCGTCGGTAACTTCTGGTGGTACGTCTTTCATGGTATGCTTATGGCCGATCGCTTATACGTATATTCACAGGGACGCATACCATCCTTCTGTGGCTGCACACAAAATCTGGGGCGAGCAGATCGCCGCGCTTTTGGACTGACGGAGCGCAATGACAAGCGGCATAGCTATGATGTTCGTGGATTTTGGCCAGTAATACAGCTGCAAAGACGTGTTAAGAAGCTAGCTATGATTCATATCCATGTCCACTTGTCGTAAACACTGGGCTCGTCGATGGATCGGACGCGTTTTTGGCCATCAGACGCATATTACACGCGTCGCAATGCCGACCACGTGGACCGTGTCTGATCGCGTTCGGATAGCGCCGCAACGGCACTTGCCTCCTTCTCTCATGCACAATGTCATACGTCTGCAACTGGTCAGGTTGCCCCGCATCCTTTTGCAACAACGCCCTTCGTCGTGAACACCTCCATGCACAACATTGGACGCCAGAAGGTCTTGAGCTCGTGCGAGTGGTAGATGGGAACTGGGAGGCGTGGTTGAAGACGCATGGGAAGGCGGGCGGGACGCAAAGTACAAGCGGTGTGTCCGGATTATTGTCAAGAAGTTGCATGGGTGTCTTACTTGCTCTCATCCGACGTCTCAGACCAATGGATGCCTTCGCAAGTCCTCCAGCCTTCCACCCCGGACGCGGATGAACACTCCTCCCCTAACGTACCGGACCCCTTCTCAAGGCGCAGATCAGTCTCGCGCTTCACCTTTTCATCTCTCGACAGACCTTCCGATTCACCTTCGGATACACCGCCTCCTGATAGACAGTTCGATCCGTCGCCTTCTCCCGGAACGCTCGCCACACGGAAACAATCCCACATCCCGGTGCTACCGCCCACGCCGACCCCTCGTATTCCCGCCGTTTTTGCCGGATTGGTCAGGGCACGGTCTGTGGAGAGCAGTGGTAGTGCGCCTGCGAGGAAGAAGAGACGAGTCGATGTCAGTGATGATGAAAGTGAAACGGAGAGACCGCAAGTGGTGGACTATAAGATCGGACTGGTAGCGGCGCTGGCTGTGGGTGGCTCAGCAAGGTACGTAGTTGTACTGCTCTTGTCGATGATTGACGTCCTGAGATTACTTGGTGAAAGGTCAAGATCCCACAGTTCTTCAGCAAGCTCTGCATCGTCGCGTGCCGTTGAGCTACAATTGACTCAAAACCAAAGCGATCTTAGCACGCATACAAGCGGTGCGCCCTGGCCCTCTGGCCAAACACGTTCATTACTGATCATCACACAGTGGATAACTCGCCTGGCTTGCCAGACCCATCACAATACCAAGGGGCTACTCACGACGAGGAAGCTCAGCCATCGCTACCTCAAGATGACCCAACTCACAAACGAATACCTCGCAGAGGTCGATCTCGAGCGCATACACCCGATTCTCTGACAATGGCGCAGCAACCGCCACCGCCTGTCTTGCGGAGAAGTTCACGGGCGCGTTCTACTACTCCATCTGTGCAACCTCCGACCAAACCGAAGCGGCAGCGGAGCGTGCAACCGGATTCAGGGATCGACGCCGAGTCCAGCACCTCCAAATCCACTGACACTACTAAGAAGCCTATCTCGCGACGCTCGTCGTCCCGTACGAGTGCCACTAGTGCGAGGAGTCGCGTGAAGGCGAAACCGAAGAATGGCGACGGGTCGTTGCGCAAGGTCGTGGAGGTAGAAGAGGATGAGGCGGATGAAGAGAGTGAGAAGGTCGAGAAGAGTACAAGTCCGAATGACGGTTCAAGTCAAGAAGCTGCTGTTCCCGTGAAGCGGTTCAGGAGTGGACGGCTGGTTGCGGGCACGTCTCCAGGTCTACCCCTTGACTCACATCCGAACTCACAAACCCCACAATCACCTACTCGAGCCGAGACGAAAGTACCACCACCAAGTCCACAACGTCCATCATACTCGCAGGTCCCGCTACTCACGCAGAAACCCTACAACTGGAGCCAGTCAGATTCGGGGCCAAGCGACGAAAGTCAATCGTTAACGCAGAACCAAACGCAGGGCAGTATTATCATTTAGTGAGCTTCGTATCTTTATCATTGCTGTATCTGTTCTCTTCTGTTGCACGCGCAACGAGTTCGCTTTCTCCGATACCCCCTGTGTCCTGTGTGTGTGGCATCGATATTGTCACGGCCGCGGTAGGCTTTCGATACGAAGGCTGTGTGACATTTTCCAAAGGAACGGCGGAAGCCACTCTATCCGTCACTGGTCACTCGTCTGTCACTCGAGCGTGACTCAAACACCCATGCATTGCATGGGCCTTTCTGCCTTCAATACCGTACTAGCGCTTCTCCAGCTCATCCTCTCGTCGAACAAGCCTAAGAAAGCCCTGCGGGTCAGCACCTCAATAACCGCGGCCCTACGGCCATACAGCGTATTCGCGATATTACGCGGTAATATAAATATTGGGTTTCTCTAAGCCTATCACTGCGACACCTATTGATACATGAGACCCAGCATGAACAGCGTATGAGCACAGCAAGCGACTAGCGACCGAGCACCGAGACCCAACGGGGGAGAGCGCAGACACAATAGCACGCATAGCGAGAGCAATACAAGACCGTCGTTCGACGCCGGTCTGCTAAGTAGGTAATAAATTAAGAAATACAGGCGGGTTCGCCTAGTTATCGTAACTGCGAGCCAGCTGAGAGTGGAACGGCCTTTCGTTCCTGCGCTTGTTCGAGCCGAACGGGATCGCCTTCGTGGGCGCAGAGAGGTACCCATCGACGAGCCCGCGCGAGATCGACGCCTGGCCATAGTCAAACTTGCTCAGCCGCAGGATGGAGATCGCGTCGGTCTGCACGTCGAACAGCGCGGCGATGGTCGCGCGGCCGTTCGCGGGGCGCTGGAAGAAGTTGCCGTTGCCCGTGCCCGTCGCGCCCTTGAAGGAGTACACCTCCGAGATCGCCTGCGGCGCGTTCGCGGAGAGCGTCTCTGCGATGTCGAGCTCGCCGCACCCGCCGTTCGCGCCCATGCCCCGGCAGTTGCAGCCGTATTGCGCGGAGCGCACGACTTGCCCGTTGAGCGACCAGATCGCGGGCAGGGACTGCGGGTCGGAGGGCATTTCGAAGTCGACGACGAAGAGTTTGGATCCGGCCCAGCCTTGATTGGCTGTACCGCGCGAGAAGCCGTCGCAGTGGGCTTTGGCACAGGTCGTTGCTGTCATAATGTTCTGTGTGATGTCGATCAATGCTGTGTTCAGAGAGGTGCGGGAGGGTTACTCACGATTTCTTTGCCGGAGGGGAGCTTTCCGGCGAAGAGCTGTTCGTTTGGTGTCGCGACGGTGTTGGCCCAATCACCGCTAGCATAAGACTGGCTGGCGCCGGCACAAACTACAAGAGATCATCAGTAAAACATACGCCACACAGCACAACAAACCACGTACTAGACCATTCGCCAGACTTTCCCCCACCCATGTTATTCATGAATACCATGTTGCTTGGCTTCTGGTTCGCAGCCCACGAACTGGCGCGGTTCCACGTCTGACCGGACGCGTCAGGCTGGTACACCGCGATGTTGTATATATTCATGGGCCCGCGGAAGACAAAAGTGAGGTCCTCGTCGAACGGCGCGAGCTTGCCGCTGACTTTCTTCGGCGTCTTGATGCAAGACGGGTTGGCGTTGCAGGTGGGAAACTGGCCTGGGAGCAGGTTGGTGACCTGGTCATATTGGCCGCTTCCGCCGACACCGGTGTACTTGAGCGCACTGAGCGCGCCAGTAAGCGAGGTCGCGACGAGGCTATCTGGTACGATGGCATGTGCACCGAGGGCGAGGGAGGCGAGGGAAACGAGGAGTGGGGTGAACATCTTCGCGTTTGAAGAGAGCGTGTCGAGAACGAGTGTGTTTGTCGTGAGGGAGATATACGGTCTCCAAAGAGTTTAAAAAAGTCTCAAGTGAGGGGGAGAAGGCGTGAAGAAAAATAGACGATGAGTGAAAGTCAAGTGAAAGTGGTGGAAAGACCAGCCGCACGCTTTCGGTTTATCTTTCACGGACGCGGGCGCGCATCAGCTCTATTTTGATCAAATCTGAGATGCCGACGCGACGAGGCGCGTGGACGCGCCTCCCCGACGCTGCGTCAATCTGGTTTCACCCACAGCCTCACCCCTGCTCAAATCACGTCTATCATTACAACTGACCTTGTCATACAAAAATATACATAGCGCTGAGGTCACGTAAGTCTAGAGAATAATGATGTTCATTCCGTCTAAGGGGTATCTGAGCTCAGACAGTGGTCAGTAACACCGAACATACTGGAAAGTGGCAACGTACAGAAAAGTGGAATTGTGTTCTTCAGCCAATAATCCCGACGCGACGTTTATCCGTGGCCCAACCGATGATGGCGATCACCGCAGCGCCGGCGAAACAAGATCCAGCGTATACAATGGTGGCGTTGTACTGCCCGCTGGCGACAGCAAAGCCAGACCTGGGCGGGCCACTGGTGGCAGTGCGCACAACTGCGAGTTTAGCGTGTTGCAGACTGGTGGAAATTGGGGTCGACAGAATGTTCCCGACGCCGCGCGTGAGCAATAGAATGCTGAACATTGTCGTTGCTAGCGACGGGTCGTCTTCTGCTCGCAGGGATCAATGGCGACAGGGAAAATGGAGTGAAAATGAGTACGAAATGGGCGGAAATGAGAACAGTGAGGTGAACGCACTAGCGACAGGCCGCACAAACGCGTTCCACATGCTCGACCAGCAGCCCGCTGTAGTGCCGTACACCAGTCCATATGCGAGGATGCCGGCGAGCGAGTAGGAGAATGCGCCCCAAAGCACGAAGGTCGCGAGCGACGTGCAAACCAGTGACACGAGGGCAAGGAACCATGCGTTGAGTCTGTCCGAGAGGTACCCGACGAAGAAACCCGCGAAGACCGAGGCGCAGTTGGCGAGTGTGAGAGTCAAAGAGGCCTGCTGGGGGCTCAGACCAATTGCAGTAGCAAACGCTGTGGCAGACGGATGAGAAGAGTCCATGATGTGACTGATTTGACGCTTACTGGGAAGCCACGTGAGGGGCACGAAGTGTGCAAACCCTTGAAGCGTGTTGATGACGATGAAAAACCAGAACGACCTGTCTTTCATCCAGGCTCGAGCGCCAGATCGTGGCGAAGGGCCATGCACACGCGACTCGGGCAAACGAGCCTTGAGGAACGGAAGCGCGGGGAGCAACACAATCGCGAACGTGAAGGCGTAGATGCGCGTAGTGATTTGGATACCCCATCGGGCGATCAGTGGTGGCATGATGATTGGGAATATGACGCCACCAAAATAGTCGCCTGTAAGTAGGTTTAGCTCGCCCGACTCGCTCGATACTAGTGAACATACCGGCCACGATGATTCCATTAGCAAGGCCACGTCGTTGTACGAACCATTCGGACATGAATGAGATGACCGGGCCATACGCGAGAGCTGGGGCAGCGTGAGTCTACATTATAGAAGCGGTCTTTTGTGACGTACAACCGCCGAGAGCGAAGACTGCGCCTTGCAGGCCAACTATCATGGGTACCTGTAGAATATATGAATGATAAGTCGGCTGTGGATGATATGCATGCAACGCACCCTCGTAGTGAAGCTAGCACCGAGGAGACTAGCAAAGCATATCACCGAACCCGACCAGATGAAGATTCGGCGAGCCTTTGGGTAGTAATGGATCGTTGGATAGATGAATAGACCTTCATCAAACGCATTTAGTTATAGAATGAAGTGCGGTTCCGCTGGCGACGCACCAGAACAATACATGATACCCGTGCAAAGCGTGCCGATGAGCGGTAGAATTGTTTCGGCATTCTTTTGTGACTTGTAGAGGGGGTCATCAAGGTACGCTGCAAGCAGCACACCAGACGAGTTGGGGAATCCCCATACGAGCATTCCCACCAACGATGAAGCGGCGAGCTAGATTTTATGAGTATGGGTCTTCCGGGAAGGTTGCAGGTGTATTACCATAGCCCATGCCGAGAACCCGCCGTCTACAGGAGCAAGCTGGCTGAGACCCTCGGCTTCATCTGGCGGCGGCTGGGCACAGGCAGTCAGCATGCTGTCCGGGAGAACTCAACGAAAACCTACCTGCTCAATCACTCGCACTCGACTGGAGGCGGCGGACATCGTGGTGGCGTCCGCTCGAGTTGAATACATGCTAGGTGTGCGTATACCGAGCTCGATGTTCTCCATGGTGCTGCGGGGGTGGGGGAGTAGGGTGAGAGAGAAAAGAAAAGAACCTCTGACTCCTCGGGGAATTTTCTACTGTCTCGTCCTGATCGTTCGACGATTACGAAAACTCCTATGTCTTGGACGCCGACCATCAGTCAGGGTGGCCCGCGCGGGCGGAACTCGTGTTTACACATGTTGCTGGCATCGATTGAATGGGAAGGGCCTAAATTTTCCACGCAGGCCATCATTGGAGGCTCGAGACGGCTCCGGATTCACTGCAGAAACCCACGGAGAGCTGGTGGCGGCGGAGGAGGACCAATATAGAGTAGCACTGGGCGGCACCAATGAAAGCTCGCGATTGAGATAGACTTTGCGTTCCTGACTAGCCCAAAGCTCAAGGATTAGAAGGAGACGTTAGTGTGGTGCCTTGTCGTCCTCCGAGCCTGTTCTAGTGGTGGCGGGAGTCAAGCAATTTCGTCCACCATTTCTGGTCACTTAGGTTTAAATTACGCCGATAACCGGAGGATAACCGGTTATCGGCCGCTTACCCGAAAAATGATGCGCCGAATCTCTCTGTCCCCGACATCGTTTCTCGTCTGGCGTGTCCACCCTCAAAATGAACCCTGCGTTCTTCATTCGTGCGAGCGTGCGGCGGAATGTAGCTTCAAGCTCATTCCGAGCCTTTGCGTCGAAGGCACCGCCGTCAGCACCGTCCAAGGCCCGCAAGACCGCTGCCGCCTCCAGCTCGGGCTCGCAGCCAGCTGCAGAGCCTGCTGAAGCGCAGGAGCAGCCGGAGGCACCTCTCTCGTCTCTTCCAAGCCTCGACTTTGCGCCCGGAGAAGAGCCGCACCGCGAACGCACGGGTGCGAAGTCGTCGAAGGATTCGCTGTCGAGTATCGAGCGGAGGCGGCGACTTATTGGTCAGGTCACGGCCGGGCTATGCGCGTTGGGCCTGGCAGCGGCGGCATGGCACTCCGGGCGGGAATGGGAGGACGATGAGTTGAAAGAGATGAGGATGGTGCGTGATACGTCTGTTCGGTGAATTCGGAGCTCATATGGATCCATTACCTTCAGAAACGCACGGAGGCACCTGACACTCGTTGGGGAAGGATGCAGGTCCGCGCACAGCGTGCATTTGGGGTATGCCCTCCTTGGATGTCGTCTGCGTGTGTCAAATCCTAATGACTGTTCGTAGACATTCACCGAACCAATATGGCCAGAACTGCTGCCTCCGCCACTCCCTGCGCCCCACCAAAAGCCTTTTACGCTACTTGTGTCTGTTGATGATCTGCTCGTCACGTCGACTTGGGATGTGAGTATCTGATCTCCGGTGTCGCACGAGCAGTGGCTGAAGCCTGTCTATCAGCGTCAACACGGTTGGAGGACAGCAAAGCGACCAGGTGTCGATTACTTCCTCGGATATCTCTCACAGTTTTACGAGATCGTTATCTTCACAACTCAATATCACTACGTATGTCCACGAGACAGTTATACCATTGCACCCGACTGACGCTGAAGCCGCTGTAGACCGCCTTGCCCATCATCGAGAAGTTGGATCCTTACCAATTCTTTATCACCTACAAGCTTTTCCGCGACGCCACAAGATCGGTGAACGGACAACCGGTGAAGGTGAGCTGCAGTCGTCGTGGTCTGAGGATCTATACTCAACGTCTCGTCATAGGATCTATCGTATCTCAATCGGGACTTGTCGAAGGTCATTCTATTGGACACACATCCAGAACACGTCACTGCTCAACCAGAAAATGCTGTCATCGTTCCTAAGTGGGACGGCAAGCCTGGCGACAGGGGTCTGGTATCTATGATTCCGTTCTTGGAGTGTAAGTACCGACTAACCGACATGTTAAACTTTTTGTCTCACAATTTCTTCAGCAATCGCTATCTACAAGCCCCAGGATGTTCGTCCGATCCTGACGGCGTACCATGACAAAGATATTCCGATCGAGTATGCGAAGAAAGAAGCGGAAGCAAAGCAAAAGCATATCGAAGAGTGGCAGAATGGCACCCATGGATTAACTTCTCAAGGATTCACGCTTAGCAGCTTGTTCGGCAGCTCAAAGGTGCGTTATTCAAGAGAAACCATTAATATTCAATTAATTCTGTCTATCTAGGGTGACAATGGTCCTGTTCCGCCGACGTACTTGGAGCAGAAGCGAAAAGAGGCACAGTTGCAATACCGCGAGGAGCAAGCCTACATCGCCGCCAACAAGGAGAACTTCGACAAGCTTCTGAAGGAAGAGCAGGAGGCGTTCGAGAAGCAAATGCCTAGCACCTTCTGGGGCGCGCTCACCGCCTTCACGGGCCCACCTCCTCAGCCACCGCAGCCGAGTCAGAGTCAACCGCCAGCTACGCCCACTGGTTCTAGCAGTGCATGAACTTAAGCAGAGCTCTGACACTCCTTCACAACCACCACCACTCCAATCCGCTCGTCCTGTTCTCGGGCTGGACGCGCGCACACAGCAGACAGACGATATAGTGTATCATTTTCTAATGCTACTAGAGACATGACCGTGCTTGGTTCATTGCACCGCATAATCATCGCGTCTCCTATATAAGCTCAGTTGTTCAGGAGTGCGGCAACCTGCTTTCCCCAGATTTCGTGCGCGGCTGCGGAGGGGTGGTAGTTGTTTCTATACGAATGGTGAGTACCCTGGTGTTCTAAGGAGATTTTCAAGACGTACCCCCAGAAGTCACCTGTGTTACCGAACGAAGTGGCGTCGACGAAGCCGTACGTCTGTGGGCTGTTGAGGACAGTGGTGAAAGCTGTGTTGGAGTCCCAGATCTTCGTGGTCACCTATAAGATAGTGTCAGCGTCGCCATACAGTCTCGCTAAGAGGCATCAGGCCGTACACCGGGGTTAGCAGCCTTGAACGCGTTGACGCGTTGTACGAGCTTAGAGTTGAAACCGGCGATGACGGTCTTTTCTGCAGCTTGTGCTGACGCATCTTGAGCGAGCATCTGCGAAGCGGGATTGAGTTTAGTGGGGGCGCAGCGCAAGTGAATGGTGGTATACGCACCAATGGTGAGCGGTCGATCGGCGGAACGTTGACGAAGAGGAAGTTGCGCGCTCCGGTGTCGCTAGCGAGGGATGAGGTCGTGGTCTAGATCCATGAACGGAACTGACTTACAACTGCATGTTGTATTAGTTTGAAACTATGTGTCAAATAACAGAAACAGAGGGACTTACGGTCCTGTTAACGAGGGCGAAGTACGCATCGAGAAGAGTGTCCGAGAACCTGCGATCCCGATGTTCACAAAGGCGATCCAGAATGTCGATCGACCACTTACGCGTCGCGGCTTCCGCTCTGGTAGTACGAGTTACCGATGTCGTTTATGCCGATCCAGAACGAGAACAGGGAGTTGTCGCTCGTCCACGGTGTGCTCGCAGGCTTGCTTGCGACAGATCCGAGGAATTGGTTCACCTGGTCCGTGAGGGACAGAACCGTCGGCTCGTACGGCTGCACAAGCTTCGCGTCGATCGTCGCGCCACCATAGGCAAAGTTGTAGGTCAACGTTAGCGACGTATTATACTCTACGGTCACGACGTCAACCCAGTTAACACCACCGACGGCAGTGAAGCCCTATGTCAAGTTTCAGAGCGCGCTTTCGGGTGGAGAGCATGGACGGCATACAGGATAGGGTGGGTTTCCAAGAGGGTTTCCAGGGGTAGGAAGGATACCGTTGATATCGAAGTCTGTTTGGGTGTACGAGTCTCCACTATAGACCCCATCAGTTGTATACGCGGAGCAAAGAAGAGGCATCTTACAAGCTGAACCAGAATTTTGTACCCGCGGGCGTGGCTGGGGAGGTAGATTGGGCGGGAGGAACTGAAGAGACCACGGTAGAACTGGGCGCGGCTGAGCTCGCTGTTCCGCGAATGCATTGGGAATAGTCTGATTAAAATCTGTCAGGACTTGGGCATCTACCTGAGGACTGTGGTTACGTACAGTCATTCATTTTCGTGCAAACCGTGCTAGTCAAGAGGCTTCAGCATCCACCGTGAAAGTTCGAAAGGACTGGCATACCCAGTTACACATGATGTTGCACCGGACCAGCCAATTCCGCCACCTAGACGGCGCGAATCCAATGTCAGTGGGCTGCGGAATCTAAACAGTACTGAGATGAACTAACATTGCGCCCATTCGCCCTGCTGGGCGAAGGCGGTAGCTGCAAGAGCGCAGAGCGTGAGGCCAAGCGTAAGCTGCATCTTGAATCGTCGACGAACCTCCTATTTCACGAGCAGGAGGCTTTATATGATTTGGAAGAGGTGCCTGGAGTCGTCACGTTGACCGTCTCGGCTGCATGCAGCTTCGTTGAGACCGGGCGGTCGAAACTCGGCTTGTCGTGCACACGGTGAACGTCATGGTGAAGTATGGAAGGATAGGACTCGTGGTGGTTGGGCTCGAGTATATGCCGCTTCGTCGCACAACCTGCGCGATGATGGCTTCCTGGGTGTTCGCTGCTCGGAGTAATGACAAGCTAGAACAGAGAATTCATTTGAGGACGAAAGATTCTGACAACGCGCATACCTCAAACAAAATTTTTATGAACTCGTCAAGTGGCATCGTTCAACGTGTTGTCGAGGTCACTTCGAAAGCTGAGGTCATGGCGCACCGGACAATGTTCGGCACGGTTGTATGGTATATTTCTGACCTGATCCGTCGCACAAGAGATGACTTCGTCCCATGATCCTTATATACCAGGTCCAGTCTCGACCTTCCGACCGTTTCACCGGGCAGAATCGACGAACAGCAAACAGGCTTTGACATATGGTCGTGTTGATATTCAAACCAGGGCCGCGCCGGCCATGTATTGGCAAGAGCGTTCCGGAGGGGAGATTTAATCGATCTTGTTCGAGTTTGTCCAATTCGTAGGGTGCGTTTGTCCAGAGCGACGTTTGTCGGAGTGAATGTCAGGGAGAAGTGAGATCGAGCGTGTGAAACAACAGGCCGGAAATCTCCCATGTTGAGACGCTCCCGATTTGGTAGTGATGCAAGTTCGCCTTTTGTATTGTCCACAGGCCACAGCTTGGACATGGAACACTGACTTCTTCAAGTTCATCCCCTGGAGAAGCAGAAATTCCAGCCATCATGTCCACCACCTCATCCTCCTCGGTAGGACTTTCCTCACTTGCGTGCGTTTACCAAGCTCACAATATGTTGAACGAGGACAGGATGCGTCCTCGGCCGACGTACCCGGCCGACTACCGTGGCTCGACACTATCATCAAGGATGCCGGTACTATGGTACCCAAGCTTCCACTACCTGCTTTTCTTGCCCACCTCCTTCCTCCTCTTTCCCCGTCTCTTGACACCAACTTCGACGATATCTGTCGAGAACTCGCGCAGCCAGCATCCAAGGATACCACCCCTGCGTACATAGATGGCGTTTGGACCGCCTGGAAGACAGAGGAGAAGCGGAAAAAGCCTGCCGAGCAAGCTTTTGCCGCCTTTGTGAAGATCGCCGACGCCATCCGGGATGCGGTGACCACGGTCGTCCCAAGCCATCCGGGCACGTCTCTCGACTTCACTGACGACCCGAATGATGCCCCCTGGTCCGGATTTGGAGCTGTGAAAACCCGCCCTGACGGATATTTTATCCGACGAAGTCGTGATTCTCCTACGTCTCCACACTGGATGGATATCGTGGCGACGGGGGAGTATCAAGTCAAGGAGGAAGTGAGCGACGTATGTTGTCCTCTCTCCATCAAATTGCGTTGATATCAGTGTATTAAAATAACTTCACTAGAGCGTCGCGAAGGCATTGTGGAACATGCATCACACTCTGCGTGACGATCCCCGTCGCCGATTTGCATACGCGTTCACGATTGAACAGCGGGCCATGCGTATTTGGTACGCCAACCGTGCAGAGGTCTACGTTTCTGAGATATTCAATGTCGACTCGGTGCGTCACCCCGTCTCAAATGTTACATCTTCTAAACTCTCTACGCGTAGGACATGAAGCATCTCGTACGCTTCTTTCTATCCTTAAGCTACGCGGATGAACACCTGCTAGGCTGGGATCCCACGATGCGTATATTCCGAGCGCCGGTGACCAACGAGATACAGTACATCATCACCATGCGAACCCCGACGGCCAACGACCCTACACGCTTCCGTTCCGAATGCTACCTGACCAAGGAAATCATATCGGACTTTGGGCCGACGCGCCTTCGGGGACGTGGGACAAGGGTATGGAAAGTCGTACGGTGCACCAAGGCCGGCCAGCTATTTGGGCCTCACTCGGAGGTCAAAATTTTGAAGGATTGCTGGGTTGACAATGACAGTGACCGCGAGGGGGATATCGTTTCCTGTGTCCTGAGTGACGCAAAGAAGCTGGGGAAATATGACGAAATGAAGGCCTTCCTACTCACGGTTAAGTGCCACGGAGATGTGCATGTGGACGAAGATACGATGGACGAAACACCGCCACGGGATCCTCTCGACATCCCTCCCAAGGACCAGTGGTTCGACTTGGCCCACATGACCGACGATCCAGTGTATGACTTGGCTGAGTATACGCTCAGTCCGCCCCTCCACCATTCGAAGGTTCACTATCGAATCGTCTTTGAGGAGGTCTGTGTCAGTCTTGATGCGATCAGCCTACTAGATCGTGTTCTGAGAGTGTTGAAGGGAGCCTGTGATGGTACGCCTCTTATTTTAGCATTATCAACATCAGTCTTCACCTCCCGTCTAGCATTAAGGGTTCTCCACGCCGTCGGCTGGCTCCATTGCGACATAAGCATTGGTAACATTCTAATCAAACCTAGTGGGTCAGTTGTGCTGGCAGACCTGGAATATGCCAAGCGGTTCGACGATCCATCACTCCACAAGGTTCGCACCGTGAGTACCGTTATATATATTATTTATGCACAACAAATTTGGCTGACTGCTTCAAGGGTACGCCAGCGTTCATGGCCGTCGAGGCGCAGTTCAAGGGATACATGTTCAATGAAGCCACCTACATAAGTTCTCTGAACGTCTCCTCTATCACCGAAGCCGTAAAACAGTTGCGCGACCCCATCAGCACCCCCTTTCGCCTTAACCCACTCCATGACTTAGAATCTCTTTTCTGGATCCTGGTCTACTGCACGATCAACAAGGACATCTACCCCGTCCTCAAGTCGGACATAGATCGAAACGTTTCCCTCCGTGCTGCCCGCGAATGCAAAGAGGATGCCGACGAGCGGCGCATCCGTTTGCGTATTCAGCGGTCGCACGCGATGTCAGTCTTCTCAGGTTTGGGGGCCGGGAGGACTGGCGTGCTCACGGTCGTCAGTGCCCTACCCATTATGTATAGCTCGCTGCATGCGGTCCTTCGTATCTGTCGTTTGGATTACTGGGCCCATGCCCTTCGAGACCAGCTGGTCGGCCGCTATCGGAAGGTTGAAAGGGAACCATCCAAGATCAAACAGGACTGCGCGGGGTCTTTGTATAACAAGATGGCGAACGTTTTCAGTGAAGCTGCGAATACTCTCCAGGGTTTGCAGATTCTCGTCGGCATTCGCCCGCTTACTCAGGCAGAATTATACAGTCGCCACCCCTCCTTATCCACCCTCAGCTCCATCCAGAGCGATGTCGACTTCCTCCGCACCACTCAGTCGGACACAGTCTACGTTCCACCACCACCGGAAGCCTCTCCGCGCAAGCGCAAGCGCACACTTCATGATCCCCTCCCGCAACTGCCTCGCCGTGCCGGGCACTCTAAAGGGGGACTATACGTCGGTGTACCTCCTACGGACCTCCTTCGCACAGCCGATCGGCCAACGAAGATACCGCGGCTTTCTCAGGATAGTCTGCGTCGGTCCCCCCGCTTTTCGGAAGCCAAGTTCGCGGTCCCTAGCATCCCTCTCTTTCGCCCTGCATCCGCGACACGTAGCGTCGCATCATCTTCAGCTCAGCCCAAAGCTGGTCCATCGAACTCCGGCGCAAATGGCTCCAAGAGGAGAAACGAGCAGGGACGAAGGCGGTAACGGCGATGGCGAGTATTCTGAGTTACATGAGTTTGTTGTCTATGAGGTCGAGTCAAATTTATTTTCGAGGTTTTTGTATTTGCGATCAGGTTAATTACACTGCTCGACGTACCCTTTTGAGGACTGCAATTGTAGACCTGCGTAGACCGTCATTCGTGTCTCGACAATCATTAGATGAGTTCAAAGGGCTACGCTCCGACGTGTATTCCCGAGATCGGTGATCATCTTCCGAAGTATATACGCTTCTTTGCTAAGGGAAAGCATATGACAAAGTCGGGATTCCCCAAGATAATTTCGATATTTGTGGGCTTGCTAGTGGAGATACGAGCTGCATGCGGATTCGTAGGCTTTGATTCATTCCTCAAGTCGATCGTGGGTGTCACTTGAGATTCCAACATAACGAATTTGTGCTTACCGGCCCCGAATCTGTACCCGCGTTTAAAACAAATATTTTGTACGTAAATGGGTCATCAGATAGTAGTAAATTTGAATCCGAGCATACGCGTGGATTGTACTTAACCTGAACTCGATGCTTTGTTCCACCGACAGGCGTTCATCATGGTAATAAGAGCGCCCGATCGCGTGACGGTGTGGGGATCGCTTTAGTTTGTTGACCAGATCATCATCTCCGCTCAGTATCCACGCCATAGAGGGCTCACTCTTCGCTCAGAATGGCAACGCCACGAAGAGAGATAAAACCGCAGAGGCTCCGGAGACCCAGTATTACGCGATCTACTGACTCTGGCCTCCGTACCCATACCTCGAGCTCGAGGGGTTTCAGAAACAAGTGGCAATTTGGCTTGCAGGGATCATGGGTCCCTGTGTTCTCATCAGTATCTACTACAAGCCGAAAGTGAGGAGAAATGCGATAGTCACTAGGTGTTACTTGAATGGGCGTCACAGTGCTCAGCTATGTGCTGATAGCAGTTCTCGAGACTTTCAAGAATTTCAATCGGGTTTTTCTTGGCCGGCATCTCTGGTCGGAAGTGTTCAAAGATCCCGCCTACGCGAACGGAAGTTCGTGCGTAAACTACTCGAAGTTCGACACAGATCGAGAGTGCCAGAAGCACGGTACTCCACGTTGTGTGTGATGCCATAGCCCACTCACATGATCCCTAGGGTGGAAGCGGGTAGACTTGAAGGCTGAATGCCACGCAGAATGGCCCTCCTACAATGAGCGCGTCTCCAACTTGTGACCCGGACGATCCCCCCCCCCAATAGAGACGACCTATCCCCTGCCAGTGGCGAAATTTCCCGGCCGCAAACCCGTAAGTACCTCCGTAAACGAGGTGAGGCCAGACATGGCGATACCTAGTGCGTTTGTTCGTGGCCTACGTAGGCTTGCTAATCACTAAAATCTGGCTATAGAACCTAGGTCAATTAATTGGCAGGAGTACCCAGAAAATCCGCACGTAGCAGGTCCATCGCCAATGAGGGCTGCGCGTTGGGTTGAAACCAGATTGGCTAGCGGTTTATGGCCTGTACAATCAGGATTGTTATTATATGCGAACACAGGGAGTTTACCGTGTCATGATAGTCAACTCGAGCAGTGTCGATTACCTCTGACAAAGATTGAGCGTTGTAAACCCGACCATTTCTTACTGTAATCCTTGTACATGGCAGTCTGGCCAACGCCATATTGAACAGGCGTTCCAGGTCGATATGTGCATCGACGACCCTGAGAATGTCGTCGTCGATGTAGAGACTCGGTGCATAGCAGTTGTAGGATGGCAGGCTCGGGTCTAAGATAGTAGTGGCTTTCGGCTCACGTATGCGCATCTCCTGGACCCCGTGCACTCCACAGACCGAGTCTAACAGACCCATTCTCGCTTTATTTCATATCAAAGCAGTAGATTGCGGCCAGTCGTAACATATAAAAATCTTCATTACCTCGTACACTCGCACTATGGTATCGTCATCCGGGACGTGAGCTTCTGAGCGTTGACCTTCCTGCTATAGCACCTTGAATCGGATGATTTCTTCCGATGTCATTTCCCGGTGGGAGCGATAGTATGCTAACCGTAGCTCCTGATGGGAGATGAGCGATTATGCATGCGCGAGGCGAGACATAGAGCACACCTCTAGACTATGCCTGTCGTAAGGCGGTTGGCCTGAGATGCTGCAGAGCTTGTCGTTTGGTCCCATTGCCGGCACGACAGCAGATGGTGTCGCTAGAGCGGAGCTTTAGACAGAACCAGAATGCGCGAAGTGGTCGCGTACCTGCGGTAGCTTCTGGTGCTGACAGCTTGCCCGAACGATACGCGTGGAAGCGCAGCTCCTACCCGCGCTCAGCAGGGGTGACTGCAAACGTGGAAAGCGGGGGCGTACCTCGAATGAAAAATGGCTAAACTGTGCTTGGCACGTTATGCTCTGTAGGTGCATCGCCTGGCCGTTCTCGCTCGAATCAGGGGAAGGCACAAACACCTGCACGTCCGGTAGGGCATCGTATGTCGTCGGAATTGTCGTGATTTTGCTGCTGCTGCCCGCCCTAGCAGGTGGTGTGGACTTGAGCGGACTTTGCGCGTTCCCCTCGATGAGCGGCTCAAATAGCGGCGGTAGACCGATGGCTGCGCGCTGGGTGGGGTCGGCAGGGGTCTGCGGGCAGGGCTGTGGTGGCCGCCCCGTGGTTTGGTACGCGTGAATGTAGTCTTGTATGCGCACCTCCTGTCGTGAGATGAGTTTCAGCAAAACAAGTTTGGTCAAACACGACGTTACCATGCACCTCGAAACTCGTCTCGGTCGGCCCCCGCGCGGCGGGGATATTCATGTAGATCTCGCGTCGGGAGGTGGTCATGGCGGGAAACGAGTGAGGGCGGTCGTCGTGGTGGAAGACAAAGAACTGAACGAGAGCGCCTACCCCTCCGCGTCCTTTGTCCAGAACTGCCATCTTCCCGCTAGGTCTAGGTTTGTCGCCCCCGCCGGAAAACCCAGTCTTTGCGCCCATTCTGGCAGGCAGTAGTCTCGTGGACGACGATGGAGATGCCCGTCAGGTAACGCTCTTCTAGGCCTGTCTCCCACCCAATTGTACTTCTTAGCGACCTTCAGCGCCGTCGTATGCCTTTGTCTCAAATCTTCCTTGGATACCGCATCCTCAAACTGCATAAAGGCTGGTGAAACAAAGTCGCGACGTGCAATCCTACAAGTATGCCTCCAGCCCCACCCCGACGTCGACGCGTACCCAAACGCCGACCCCCTCTCACTTGGGCTCAAATCGCCCGACAAATACTTGTGTTCATCTTCACTATCATGCACCGAATCGTTCAGACTGTCGTCGCCGCCACACGACGTATCACTGCCTGGGCTCTCAACCAGAAAGCCTATCTAGTCGCTTTGTTTTGTAGGACTCCTGACGAAATTGCCAAAGACATGGAGGTCAGACTGTTACGTCGCGGCATGAAAACCAGGATAGTCACAATTGACGGCTGCGACGACGACTCGTTCAAGACCGAGTACATCAGGATGCCTCGAAGAACCAAAGAGCAGGAGAAGTGTGTGGCTGTTCGTTTTGACCTTGGCTTCGAGCTTACCTCCTTATAGTTGCCTTCTCGTCAAGCTCCACCGCGACATGGACCATCTTTGGCTGGATTCTTTCGTATGGGATTATGTCGAATACAAAGACAACAAAGTCGATCTTCGACCCCTCCAGAACAAATGGAATCTCGAGAACATATATGTGAGTTATACAGAGTTAACTTCGAAAGGATCTTCCGACTTAGGGTGATGCTAGGCTGTGGACTGTCAGCGTAGACAGGTCTATGAATGGCCGGGACAGCCTGGAGTATTGTCAGGACACGCAGTGCGGTTATTGACGGAAAACCAAGATTGGCTGCGTGTTATCGGTAAACTTATTTCTCCGTTAGCTGGCTCGCGCTCACCGTCGGAAATAGAACAACCATCTCAAGCGACGATACGTGGGCGCAAACTGAGATTGTGGTATCTGGACCGCGACTGCGAACTTTCCTTTAGACAGCTCGTGAAACCCGCGTTATCGTTTGTGGAAGGTTTCAGGAAGGCGATGGTTGAGAATTTGGAAAAGTAACTGGTTCATATTCTGCTGTTGCATTCTACTGTTTTTTGTTACTATAAATACACGCCTTCTACGTGTAGTTTGTCTGTGTCAACTCTGAATCTTCCATGTTCCAACGTTGCTGTCATTTTTATGAGTTGTCGATTGAACGGCGTCTACTTACCTTGTCTGGCCGGCGTCAGCCGCCCTGTTAGTGTTGGATCGGAGCTCGATGATGTGGCTGTCGGAGCTTCAAAAGTTGCGCGTTACGTAACACGCGTCGCGGGGGGATCGTTTGGTTGTACGCGACTTGTCTCCTCCCTCCATCCGGCGCCTTCATTCTATCCTCCCCTCCTCCGTATGCTACGCTTCTACTGACTCTACCCCCGACGCCGACGCCCGACCACTTCCTAACGCCCTCGTAGCCGTCTCCACGTCGCCCGCAACATGTCTGGTCTCAAACACTCGCCATTTGGAAAGCGCCTCCGTGCCTCCCACCATCCCGAGCAGGAGCAGGAGCGCGGCCGGAGGAACCGTCCCCGCACCCATCCCATATTTGGTCTCGCGTCCACGTCAACACCCTCTCTCGACTCGTACCTCAGCGACGGCGACAGCACCGTGCTCGGAAAAGACTACGGAGATCGCTTTGTCCCGTCGAGAGACGCGGGCGATATGCGCACCTCGTACCACCTGCGCGAAGAGATACCCCCAGCGACGCCATCCAAGGGCAAGGTCATCCCCACAGAGTCCGATGCTCTCAAGGAGCAGGCCAACACCCTCTTTGCCCACGTCCTCCATACAGAGGTCACTCCACCGCCGCGCGGCGCGTCCCCCGTCCGCCAGCCGTCCACATCCACTATGCCCACAACGCCCACAAGACGCCGCCTCTTCTCCTACAATTCGCCCTCGCGATCCAATCCAGGCACTCCGAATCGGAGACTCGATACACCCACCGATGAGGCGTACTCAATGAGCCCCGTACGAGCCGAAAGTCGCCAACTGCTTGAGAGTCCGAGGAGGAAGCTGCGCAGTGTTTGCAAAACGCCCTACCGGGTACTCGACGCACCCGAACTCGCCGATGACTTCTACCTGAACCTTGTCGACTGGTCGAGCACGAATGTGCTTGGGGTCGGACTCGGAGCTTGCGTATATCTCTGGACTGCGCACACTGCCGCCGTCTCCAAACTTTGCGACCTATCTGATACCAACGACACTGTCAGCTCTTTGTCCTGGGTCCAGAAGGTCCGTGCACTGAGTCGTCGTTCGATAACATTGAGGCTGACCATTTATCAGGGCACAACACTTGCGGTCGGGACACTGTCAGGGAAGCTACACATATACGATGCGAATACGCTACAACGTCAGCGAACGTATCCGTCGGCGCACGGAAATCGAATAGGCGCACTTTCATGGAATGCCCACATTCTGACCTCTGGCTCCCGTGACAGGTCCATCTGCCATCGAGACGTACGGGAGGCGGCCACCAAGCCGTTCAAGAGGTCGATGGGACACAAGCAGGAGGTGTGCGGACTCAGATGGAACAACGAAGGTGGTCCGCAATCGGCGGTGTTGGCAAGTGGTGGGAACGACAACAAGGTTTGTATATGGGACCTCAGGGGATCGAAGCGACCTGGCGTCAGGGGCGCTTCAGCCACGCCAGGGAGCGGGGCCGCAAGCGGACACGCCTCAGGCGGAGAAGATGCCAGCGACGTTCCTCTCTGGAAGTTCCATGAGCATACTGCCGCGGTCAAGGCGCTCGCCTGGGATCCCCATATTTCAGGCGTTCTCGCCACGGGTGGCGGCACCGCCGACAAGCATATTCGCTTCTGGAATGTTGCCTCGGGTACCCTGTTGAACGAGTTGGACACCGGTAGCCAAGTAAGTCTCCTCTGTCTTATTCGCGGCGTTCTGAGTGCTAACCGCGTAACTGTAGGTTTGTAATCTCACCTGGTCGCTGACCTCGCACGAGCTCGTATCAACACACGGGTTCTCGTCAACAACAGCGCAGAATCAAATATGCATATGGAAATATCCTTCGCTCGACATGGTCGCCGCACTCACCGGCCACACGCATCGTGTCCTCTACCTTGCCATGAGCCCCGACGGCGAGACGATCGTCACAGGAGCGGGCGACGAGACCCTGCGATTTTGGAACGCCTTCCCGAAGAAGGACAACAGCTTCTCGCGACGAGAAAGTCGCTTGGACTATGGCCGCCTCATCCGCTAGATTTCCACCGTCTTCCGTGCTGTGCTTCTGCTCCTCGATGTCCTACCCCTTGTCGCGCTGTTGTTCTCGCACCCCATCCTTACCCATCTGTCCCATGCTCCATCATCCGCTACGATCTATCTCACATCCACCATCACCATACACGTCATCCTCGCATGATCACGTCCTCACGACTAGCACATACACTCTACAACAACTCATCACTACACGTACGTCTACTCTATTATATCCTTATGTGTACTATTTTCTCTCTCTCCTCGCACTCGTTTGGGACAGCGCCGCTTGTTGTTTTCAAAACGTCCTCTCGTCTCCTGTTTCCCGCTTCGCTCGACGCTGTCCCGGACATGTTAGTTAGTCTCGTTTCTTGGCTCTGCATGCATCATCTGTCGCCCATGTTCTTTCCCTTTTTGACTTGTCTATACGCCCTGGAATTTTATCGACTAGACTACGCATGATTACCAAAGCTTTTTGAGCTGTGTGTGGAGTGCTCGAGGTCCAGCCAACGCGCATAAGTGTTCCAAACGCGTTGCTTCATGCGCTTGTTTCGTTACGACCACCAACATGAACGCGAGCCAACCAACCTACATCTGCTATGCACCGCAGTCTCAGCATCGATGAATTCGTTCGGGTTGTCGTGGGGGAAAGTTAGTTGTTTATGTGGACACCAAACGCAGTCCGCTCGCTGGATACCGACGTGACTATATTGAACTTGAGGCTCATACTAAAGGGAAGATTCAATTCCCGATGAGACTTGCGAGGGAGCTGTAGCAAAAGCATTTCGTGCTTGCGAATATAGAATATTCCGATCCCAGCAGCGTACCACTTGCGCCATGTCATTTTCCCACGGGGTTTGCAGTCTAAGGCGTCTATCACATCCGGATGATGGCGGGAGTCCCAAAAAGGGTTTCGTATAATGGCGATGCGGCAAATGCCGAGGCAACGTCACACCAGGTCACTAGCACCGCTGCTCACAGCCTTTCTTGAGTCCCTTCACAACCCAAAACGCACCAGCCCCATTGGCCTCCGTTCCACATCCATTGGTCCAAGGAAGGGGGACGGCCACAACCGTCGGCATCCCCATTCAGCGCGCGGCGAGGACAAGGGCGGGCTTCGAGAGGTGATGGGTGCTAGACATACGCTTCGTACTGAGTACAAAGACCTCCAGAAATATAAAGCAGAAAATCTTGAGCAACTCGCCTCGCTGCCGCCGCCGTCCATTTTCCTATTTCAGCCTGTTTTTGCTAGGGCTCAACGTACTGGCTTCTGGTTGGCAAGCTGAGCATAACCAACATGCGCCAACAATCTGCACTATACAAGCAAACTTCATGTAATTCTCCAGGATTGTACATTCAGTACACCGTTACGGCAGATCCAAACAAACTATGCACGGAAATACACCCTAAACCATGTATCTTCCGTTCACCGCAAGGCGTACTCGGCGCGGGCAAGCAGTTCCACGATATCCTCGAATGCGCGACGGTGGTGGGCACCAAACACATTCGGGACCCACCGGAGGCCCGGGAGCCTGTTGTTGATTAAGGCGCCAGACTCGTCATCTTCCGCAGCGCGCGCGAGGAGTGCCGACGCGGCGTCGTATGTGCGGCGCTGTTTGGGCAAACCCAGGCCGTTGTTAAGCGGTGGGAGAAAGTTCGCTGCGTAGTGACTGTCCGCAAGGTGAGAAAATCGTAGCGCAATGTAAACCGCGAAGGGTGCTTACACAACGCCATTCGAATCGGTCCATGTCCTGAGCGGCGGGTCCAGCTGGACGATGGCACCGCTGTCTTCTTCATCGTCGTAATCCCGAGCCTCAAAGTCGAGGTAGTCGCGTAGCTGGTTGTTCGAGTCGTGTCTACTATCCGGAAACAGAAGCGGTTCTAAGCAGGAGATACAGGTGTAGAAAGATGACGCACCGAGTCCAGAACGGGAAGAATTTTTGGAACTTCGTACGCAGGCCAAGAGCAGCGCTGTCATCGACGTCTCGAGCGACCATAGGTGCGCAAATAGCAGGGAGACGCTGGCAGATCGATCCCCGACCGTTGAACAAGTTTTCGGTTTGGGGAAAGACAACGGGTGCAGCGAGGGAGGGGGCAGCGACGGCAGCGAAGCCAAAGATGAGGAGAGCGGAGGTACGCATGATGGATTCAGATGTCGGAAGTAACGGGAGTAGTTGTGGCGTGGTTATGAGGGCCGTAAAGAGATATGTAGATGAATTCACGGGCTAGTAGAGCTTTTGTTGAGCGGCCAAATCTTTGGGTAAGCAACGTAGCGAACGTACCAACCGGTGCCGAGAGAAGATGAAGTTGCTTTCGAATGAGGAGACCAGCCTGAGGGGCCTCTACGAGTCCGCGACGTTATTTATACAAACGGTATTGCCGCTCAATAAAGCGCTATCCGTCGCGGGTCTGCAGTTAGCACGAACGGCAGAGGTGGCGTCCCACGCGAGGCCTATTTCACCGCGTCTCCTGCGTCCTGGGGATAGCCCTCGAAGGCAAATACACCGGTATGTTTGATTCCCGACGTCACGATTTGATGAAACATACAATACGTTCGTGTTTCTGTCAACGCGATGTTTGAATTCCTGCCGTAACGTGATCGGTCTCGGTAAAGAAGTGCGTAGGTGGCAGCCAATAACACCAGTTACCTGCCTGCTGAGTGGGGTGTCGTTGTGTTAAGGTGGTGGCCGCGCTCCGAGCAGAGGACCTGCACAGGATCACGAAAAGATTGTATGGAGTAGTGTCGAACGCTTGTCATTCGGCCAGCCATGGCGCCACTGCAACCAGTGCGACAAAGCAAACTTCGCCAAGAGCAACGGTGACAAACGGTGTTCGGCCAGGTGTGGGTAGGACCTTGTTCGGCGCCGACATCAGCGGGTATACATGATACGAAGATCGCTCGTGTAGGTGTAGCAAGGAGGATATATTTCCTACGTTCTCCCGTCATGAATAAATTACATCCCTATCGTCGGTGGGGTCAGCACGGGTGTCAGGTAAACAGTATCAACAGCCACACACCTATGAACGAACTACCGAAAGAGTTATTCCGCGGCTCCCCACCGCCCCGACAACGTCTCGCGTTATTAACTGCCCGTATGGACATGTGAAGCATGTCCGAATGCGAAGGGGCGTAGTACATCTGAACGGGCATATCGAGCATGGCGGCGGGGAAGAACGCATCAAGGAATGCGGCAACGCGAGGAACGGCTGCCCAGTCGATGACGACGTTTCCGAGGGATAGACTTCGTAGCTCCGACGGAGTTTCACTGGTGGCGAGGGGGCTCTCGGGCACATCTGGCGAGACGGCGAGGCTGAGCTTCTCGAGGGCGGGACACAATTGGGCGAATGAAGCCAAGTCGTATAATTGTATCCTCGAAGGACCCCTCCAGCAATCTTCCAGAGCCAGTGACACGAGGTTCGGCCATGCCGACGCGACGTCTTGCACAAACGACCCCGACCAGTCGAGCGGTACATTGGTGCACTTGAATGTGTGGATATCGCGGAGGTTGGTGAGCAGAGGTCGGAAGGCTTCCTCGGGAACGGGGTCCGGTACTGTGGTTGTATTCTCCGGATAGGCGACAAAGAGATCCACTTCCTGGAGGGTTGAATATGTGGCGATCACTGAGAGGAGGTCTCCTAAAGACTCGGACGGTGCGGATGCGACCGCTTGTATGGAGAGAAAGCGAAGCGAAGGAGGCCGGATGCCGCGAAGCCAATCGATCATGTGCGAAGTGTCTCTATCCTTGCAGCGGTCCCAGACCAGCAAATTCTTCAGCGCAGGGAACAACCCAATGGTTGTGCCGTTCGTATCGAGCGGGGTACAATTCGACTCATCCAAGAAAATGGAAAGGCGGGTGAGTCGTGGAAGGGTAGATAGGTGACGAACCGCGTCCTCTGATATTGCCACGGTGAATAGGATCTCCCTGAGATTGTATAAGGAGCATATAGTCTGTGATAGAGAAGCGATGACGACGGGCGACCGCATCGAGGAGAAGGTGAAGGAAAGCTTCAGGTCTTCCAGCTCAGGGGCGTTATTCGCGAGCAGGCTCAGCGCGGCGGTGTCCTCGTCCGCGTGGATAGAAAGGTCGGCGAGTCTAAGGTACGGCTGCACAAAGAGGTCTGCCCATCGCAACAGAGATCTGTGTAGACATCGGAATGTCCTGAGCCCGGGGAAGAGGCGTCGCTCTGGATAATGTTGCCTGAGGATGTCGAAACAACTGTCGTCGACGCCCAGCTCAGGATTCAGTTTCGGATCGTACAAGTCGAGTTCACGGACGCGATGGGCGTAGTATTGGAATCTACGCCAGTGGTCGAAGGAGGGGACCTTGGCGATTCTAATCTGCCCAGCAAGGTGTTTACCAGGCGACTCGTGCTGAACGGCAGACTCACGCACCACAGGTCGCCCCAAAACATCAACAGTGTCCAGCACCTCCTCTGGAAGACAGCAGACTAAAGCTTTCATCCCCTTCAGCTTGTTCCAACGCCGGTCCATGATAGGCTCGCAGAAGACACGGCAGGTCAAGGCGATATTCGGATAGTCTTCATCTTGACAATACGCGATAATGAGCTCGAGGACTTCAGCAATACAAAGGCTCGGATGCATTGCAACAGGATGTGCGCTGACCGAAGGAAAGACGAAGGTTGGGCGAAGGTGAGAGCAGCAATGAAGTCGTTAAATCAGAGCCGCAGCGTTGTCAAAGGCATGCTCACCTGGACCCCGTGCACTCTTGACCGCCTCTGAGTTACAGTCACTCGAGTCGCTCAGAAAAAAGGGTGTCTTAACGATACATTGAAATACATTATGATTGATACATGGTTAAATATGGCGCATTCCTCGTCCGGCGAGCTTGCAACCTATGCGTCAACGCTTGTATCGTCGATGCTTGGGCGACGAACGTGAGACAACCAAGACCACGCCCGCGCAATCTTCTCTACCCGCTCGATCTCGTCCTCTGATACCTCTCCCTTCCACGCACTAAGATAATCCTCTTCTTCGTCGATAAAGTTGAGGATCTCCTCGACTTTCTTGTCGGAGATGAACGCGAGGTAGCACGCGAGCACGCAGAGCGCGTTCGTGGGGAGCCCGTGGGGAGTGGTGATGAGAATCCGAAGGTAATCGGCGGGGTTCTGTACGGATTCGGGGGTGGGGATGATTTCGCCAATGTAGTCGCGCGCTCGGCGGAGTTGTGCATCCGTCAAGCCGAGCCCTGCGCGTCCGCTGGTGGCGTCGCGGGGCGCGATGAACAGATACAGGCGCTGCAAGCCGGGACCGGAGGAGCACTGCGACGACCCAGCGGTGGTGGCATCGCCGTGCACGACGCTGATGATGTGGGAGAAGGGTTTCTCGCTGCTCGCCTGCAGGTCCTCTACGGAGTCCTCTGCACCTAGGAAACCCAGGATGAGACGGGGAATGACCTCCTGGAGGTGAGGCGCGTTCTGTTGTGGTGCGGGGGCGTAGATGTCGAGTTTCGCGAGAGCATCGACTGCTTCATCCACGATACTCAACGCGTCGACAGCTGGGGGCTGTGGTTTGGCCACCGGAACCTCGTCATCTGTGTCATGCATAACGAATCGCTTGACATGGCGGCGACGGGGAAGGTGGCTGCGGTGTGGTTGTACGTGGCCTTTGGGAGACCAAACGGCTTGCACTGGCGAAAGCCCTTGTGTAGCAAGTTGTAGTCGCATTGTGACGCCACAACGAACGCGGAGAGGGGTGTTATCGTTGGGCGATGGTGGAGGGAAGCTGAGTAGAGGAGAGGTCGGGTAGTCGACCGGTGTATTATAGAGAGGGGCGGCCGCCATTTGTGCGATGCTTGGAGGTAGATTGGAGAAGGTTCGATCGAGGTACCGGCCTCGATAAAGATTGGTGATGGGTGTGCGAGAGTAAGAGAAGGGTGCGGCGCGCTGGTTGCTTTATGTTATCACGGCACGTTGTTGCGAGGCCGAGGACACGAGGCGGAGGTAGAAGCTCGCCAGCTGCAGGTGATAAGGCAACGTTTTCGAAACGAAGGCTATGCGTGTTGCAGGCACGGTGGAAGGGTTGCTGACCGGTGGAGGCTAGAGTTGTTGTATCCAGTTAGTGAGGTGCTCGTGAATTTATACCTGCGGGCAGGCCGCGGAACCAAATCGACCCCGATGCATGGAGGGCGAGCGTTGTTTTGCATCCGTGCAGATTTGCGTGGTGGAGCAGGTACGGGGGCAAATCCAAATAAGGGATGCCGCCCAATGGTCGGCGCGTATGCCCAAATGTGGACGCCCGCTCCTAGGTATCAGGGGTCTTGATGGCCGGGCTTCCCGAGCAGGACCCCAACGACCGATTCCTTGTTCGCAACCACACGCACGACAGGCCATGGGAACAACGGTATTTCTTGCTTGTGGCATCGAGCTGTAATTGTCAAATATGTTTCAGCATTAATACCATCGCGGAAGTGTGCATAGGTCAGCCGCGGAGTCATGATGATACTACTCTTGACCAACTCCCCATTCCGCTTTGCAGACTTTTGGAATGTTGCATGACCATTGCTGTCACATCGTGGGACAGCTTACGTGCAGTTATAGCGTCACATTCGCCGCGAAGAGCCGTTCCAAGCACACCTTGCTCCAACGTACATCAAGGTGCCGGATTTTCCACAAACCGCTGGCGCAAATTTGTCGCAGCAGTGTCGACAGGAAGAATCGAGTGACTATTCCTGCCGCCTCATTCATTCTTCAAGTCAAGGTATAGATTTCTTCCCGCGATTGTTCCACCAATTGTCGTGAGGCATTGATGGGACAGGCTTCAAAGTTCATCGGCACCATCCAGCCTTCGCGACGCCACTGAAGCGGGTCATGGGAGAGATGAGGGCCATCAGGGTCAGCCACGGGAACCACCGCCCCGAGTTGATATATATTGCTGCAGATTTCGACCAGGACTGAGGGAATCCCAGCGATGGAATCATCTACGAGTATCTACGCCATTCTCGTCCTCTCATGCTTGTACGGCCTTTATCGTCGTTTTTCTCGGCCCAGGGGCGATCTTGGCGACCTCCGAGGACCCGAACCACAATCATTCTGGCTCGGTGAGCATTTTTGGTTCTTCGCTTGCAGGCTTCTCAGAACACTGCTGGTACAGGAAATCTTGGGCAGTTCTTCCAACGCCAAGCCGGCGAGGCTGACTTTGAGCTGCAAGCTCAATTTGGTAGGGTCGCTTGCCTGAACGCGACGCTTGGTGTACGCAACTTCCTACCTTGCTTGTCGCCGTAAATCTCAGTTTCCTTTAGGGAAAGATTCTTTGGCTGGCCGATCCCAGGGCGATGCAGTACATCTATCAGCCATCTGGCTACAAGTTCCAAAAACTCCCTGAGCGTCGGGCTATGTCGCGACTACACTCTGGACATGGTCTCGTATGGGCTGACGGTAAGGTAATTATCTGGTGTCTCTGTTTGTGCGGGCTTTAACAAAGCTTAGGTGACGTGCACAAGCGACAGAGGAGGGTCATGCTCCCCGCGTTCGGCGCCCCTGAATCGAAGGCCTTATTTCCGCTGTTCGTTCGGTCAGCGCAAGCGGCTAGTATAGCTCTCTGAAAATGGTCTACTAGCGACTAATGTGATTACAGGTCTGTTTGAAGTGGAAAGAACTGCTCGGCGAAGACGCTAAGCTTGCAGTCCCCGTCGATGTCATACCGTGGCTTTCTCGTGCGATGATGGATTCCATTGGGGAAGGTACGATCGACGATTTCGATCATCCAGCAGCACATCTCATTTTTCTTGTCAGCCGCGTTCGACTATCACATCGGAGCTCTCGATGGCAATTCAAGTGACTTTGTGCGGGGGTACAATGACTTAATGTATGTCTCTGTACTACCATGACGCATACCACCCTGAATCGGAGTCCCAGGCCGATTCTCTTCGGCCTGCAGTCAGAAAAATCGATATTTGTTGTGGATAACTCGCGGTTCATCCCAGGCTGGTTCATCGAGTGGCTTCAAGATCACGTGGATAGTTTCGCTCTACAGAAGGCCCGTGAGTGCGAGGCCAGTACACTCAAGATTGCGCGGGAGTTGGTGGAGACCAAAGCAGAGGAGCTAGCGCAGGGACGAGGTAGCAGAGATGTTTTCAGTCTGATCGGTAAGTGCTCTTGACATCGTATGTGGTCATCCCTGATGAGGCCGCGAAGTGAAAGCGAACGCATCGGAGAATGAGAAATCGAGATTGAGTGACGAAGAAATGTACGCCGAGATGAGGTATGATACAGTACGCCTTCCGCCCTTCGCAGAGTCATCCTGAATCAGTAAAACAGGACCATCCTTTTCGCCGGTCATGAAACGACCAGCAACACCGTCAGCTTCGCGCTCCTCGAACTATCCCGTGCTCCAGCAGTGCAGACCCGCCTCCGCCAAGAAGTCCTCAAAGCCAAGTCAGCCGCACAAGCTCGCGGTCAGGCCGAGTTGAGCATCACAGACCTGGAAAACATGCCCTTCGCGCAAGCTGTGGTGAAGGAAACCCTTCGCATGCACCCCGTGCTTCCCCACAACTTCCGGCAAGCCATGAAGGACGACGTCATCCCGCTCTCGACGCCAATCACGACCAAGTCGGGCAAGCTCCTCACCGAGCTGCGTATCACGAAAGGGACACGGATTCTCCTATCTGTCGCTGCGTACAATCGGGATGCCGAAGTGTGGGGCAGCGATCCGCACACTTTCGATCCGGACCGTTGGCTTGACGGAAGGGTAGGCTCATCGCAGTCTATTGGGATGTACAGCAACCTGTGAGCGTTTAATCCTCCCAAGACATATGGCTCTAACGCGTTGTCAGCAGATTGACCTTCGCAGGCGGCGTCCGTTCGTGCATCGGGTGGCGGTTTGCGTGAGTAATCCGATGTTCAAGTATCCGACGCGTCTAACCCAGTTCTGCAGAATTTATCAAATCCAAGCATTCGTAACGGAACTCGTTTCACAGTTCGAGTTCTCGCCGACCGAAGATACCAAGCGTGTGCGCCGACAGCTGTGCGGCGGCATGTCGCTCACACTCGAAGGTGACCACAGGCATTCTACGTTACCACTGACGCTCTCGTTGGTGGATCAGGATGCTTGCGCTGGTGCATAGTATAGTTCTTCTGACAGACAACAGCTGCTATCTACTGCAATAAACTGCTGCACCATCGTCCAAGCTTGAATACAAAATGCGAGGGAAATATAGCGAACTCAACCCAACAACAAATTCCAGGATCTAGTACAGCTCACGCACATCTTCACTCTCCTCGCCATCTCAATCTCCTCGTAGCAATCGGACAAATCGCCACACCCCAAAAGTATCGGGTATCCTGAGGGCTGTATGATCCGACATGAAGGGAAATAAACGACCTGTAAGATTTCATCAATACAGACAACACTGCATGGTGCGAAAGAAAGCCGACTACATAACCTTGAGCGCTTGGAGCAAGATACCACCACGCTTTCCGGAATTCCGGAAATCCCAGCACTCGATAGAAACGTTCGCTCCCCCTTGAGGTGATAACAACACGACATAATTTTATTCAATAGTCCCTTGGATGGTATTACGCTAGACGACGAGAGATACGGGGGATCCGCAACCGGAAACGAGAACAAAAGAAGTAAACAAACGAGATAATGAGGTCCGCAAATTCCATGACCACAAAGTATGTTATGCATTATATGAGTGTGTCTGTCTGTGTCCAGTGTCGAGGGGGACGAGGCTCGGTGACGGTAAGGAAATGGAGAGGAGCGCAGCTCCGAGGAAGTGACGAAATAGTCCGTTAGAGCAGCTGCTTGAATCCATGCTCCTTGCACTTCTTGACAATGCGCTTGACCTCTTGCGAACGTGCGCGAGTGGTGACTAGCAGGGTATCCGGCATGTCGACGATGACGAGATCGTCGACACCGAGAAGCGTGACTAGACGACCGGAACCGGGGACGACGATGCCACCCGCCACCTGCTCGGTCAGGACTAAACACTGCGTAAGTATCCATCAATAATAGTCGGAAGGAAGATTCCTCACCGAGGTTGCTGTCGCCCAAAACACGCGGTTGGTTCGCCTCCGCGGGCAGCAAGTCCGCGAGGGAAGAGAAATCTCCGACATCGTCCCAACCTGTGCACGATCAGTAAGAAACCCACGGGGATGGTACAGCGCTACTGACCGAACGTGGCGGGCACGACCGCAACACGGCGATCCAGCGCGGCTGGCTCTGCAACAGCATTGTCGATGGCAATCTTCTCGAGGTCCGGCCATGTTTCATCCAGAACCTTCTGCCTGAGGTGTTCGTCATCCCAAGCCGCGCCAATCTTCATGAGGCCGTCGTACATCTCCGGCTTGTACTCCTTGAGGAGGTCCATGAGGAAGGAAGCCTTCGTAACGAACATACCAGCGTTCCAGCGGTAGTTACCGGTCTTAATGTATGCCGCGGCGGTCCGTGCGTCAGGCTTCTCCTTGAAGCTTGAGACGAGGCGGGCGTTTGGCGCGTTTGACATGCCGAGCTTCTCACCCAACCGCACGTAACCGAACCCGGTGCTGGGATGTGACGGTGCGATACCGATGGTGACGAGGTAGTCTTGTCTCGCAACCTCGACGGCCTCTGCAACGGCTGACAGGAACGCATCGTCGCCGGAAATCATGTGGTCAGCGGCGAAACTACCAATGACTGCATCTTTGTCGCGGTGCATGAGGACGGCCGCAGCGAGACCGATTGCGGCCATGGAGTCCTTCGCGCTCGGCTCGCAAATAAGGTTGTGGGCGAACATATCGGGAAGCTGCTCTGTGATGCTCTTGACATGTGCAGGGCCAGCGACAATGGTCGTGCGGGTAGCGGATGACAGCGGGAGAAGACGGTCCCATGTCGCCTGGATCAGAGACCGCCCTTTCAGGGTCAGGTCAAGCAGAAACTTGGGGTGACCCTCGCGGGACAGCGGCCACAAGCGTGTGCCTGCACCACCAGCGGGAATGACAACGTAGAAACCAGGGATCTCGCGGGTCCCCCATGGGTAGGACGTGAGCGCATTGTCGCTCAGTGGGGAGGGCACGTAGATGCTCGGCGGTACAGCAAGGGTAGGAATGGAGGCAGGGGTGAGGAAGGGCGACTTTGCCCGGAGTTGCGGGCTGCTGGGAGCGGGGGTGTTGAAACCGGTGTGAATTCTGGAACCGGTGTTGTACTAAAAAATGCATGAGTCTCTAGCAGGATCTCAGAGGGGCAAAGCGCGAAGTGAACCTCAGCTGCACAAGGCGAAGCCTTGCCCTCTCCTCGACCTCGACGCGACTTGAAAGACAGAGGTACCGCCAAGCGCGACTACGATGTGCGAGGCGATCTTTTTACACTGTCCGGTCGAGGCCCATTTCATAGTTGAGGCCGAGGAGGCGGCTAGGCAGTGTCCGGCGACAACCCACGTCACGACCAGCTGCTCACCTGAATGCCCTCCTTGATTTGTCGCTCCAGGCTTGCGTTGGCTTGACGCAGTTCATGGGTCTCAGACCTGAGCTCGGCGATCTCCAATTGCTACGAGACAGGTCAGAACACGGGCACGGTGGGGACGATGCTTTACGCGACATACCGACTTGTGGACGGTGTCCATGATCTGCTTGAACATGAGCTCGATGCTCGGGCCAACGGCCGGCGTCGCAGCAGTCGGCATAGGCATGTCGAGAGCGTTGAAGGAGGTGGGGGAGGGAAAAGAGGTTGTAGACGTGTCGAAAGAGAGCTGTGGCTCGACCCCTTCAGTTCGGCTTTTCCCGCGAATTATTGATCTGCACAAGTCGACCCAGCCTGATGAACGTTGTCCGTCCCTAGCAACGTGCATTGCCTTAGTCGCGGATGTTCAGTAGTTTGCGGATGGGAACATGTAGGGGTGAGCTTATTTCTCGCAGATTTTGCCGCTTTTTATACGCCCTAGACTCATTTCATGCGTAGGTGGCGGCGCGGAGACACCTCTCGAACGCCGCCTTTCCATTATAGTCATTTCACCCCGCGATGCGGTCTCACGAGTGCAAGACATCCCCGCGCATTCCAGACCGCAGGTCGAACCATACCCGGCTCCTATTCAGACGTCGCGCGATTACTGAGCGACAGCGCGCACGGGGCCTAGTCAACCGTCATTTCCTTCAGCCTGTCACCATCCGTATTGATTTCGTCGCTCGCCACGCCTAAATCTCGACAGAGGCTCGGAAAGCGTAGACTAGACGAGACACTTGGCTATTTCTGCAGTGCGGGCGCAGTAACAACTCGAAATCACGCAGCGCCCGTCGAGGTGGCACCGAGAACAAGTCCGCCACGGATCACGGACATACTCGGTCATGGGAAAATGAAAACGGCATGTTCCTATGACGCCATGCGGCGAGCGAGCGGACCACTACATTCTGATACAAAGTCGCTCTATCTCGCAGGCAGCGACACTCTGATACAGAGTTGCTCTGTTATCTCGTAAACGACATTGGGAAATTTCTGATACAACGCTGCTCTGTTATCTCGTGAAACCTTCTGGTTATCGTCTCAGACTCTATATGGACGCTCCCAACCTCGTATCGCGCGCCCGTACAATATTGCGCAGACCTCTTTCGGGAGGGTTGGACCCAAAAATCATTACGGGAGCGGCCCAGGGCTCAAAGGTATGCGGGGTCTCCGTTGCCGACTAAAATGCTTTGTGTTAGTCTTCATGACTGCGCATACAGTCACTTATCAGGTTCTCGGACACCTAAGCGCGCGGCCGCGTTTGTTACGCCGTATACGCGAAATGCACCACTCACAGTGGTATGATGATAGTACAGAGCCTGTATAAGACTTTCATTCAATAGATACACATTCCCGCGGCATTTTGTGAAAATGAGCGAGGATGCACTGCGGCGCCTCGCAAAACGAAGGTTTATCAGCGTGTCGGACACATTCTGGGCTGCTCTGTACTCCGAGGTTTTCTTGTAATATTATCATATATGGTTGGTTGAATAGCTACGCTGCGCGACACTACATGATTGGACAGACCCTCCTCCGTGCCGCTCCAAATCCCCCTAGACGTGCGAGACTCAATTACGTCGACTTCCATCAGCACGTCCTCCTCTCTGCGTGTACCAGCCACGTCTCGTCGTCGATGGAGCCTACACACTTCAGCGAGTGGTATTTCAGGTGTGGAGTCCCTACTGTTCTTGTCTGTATCCTGATCTATACCTGCAACAGGCTCGGTAGGCGCCGAAAAGCGCGAACATGATATGTCGAACACGCTGATGAGCTTACTGGAACACTCAAGTTTGTTAATGATAATATGAAGCAAAGTATAGTGAACACAATGTATTATTTTCAAGTGTCTGTCAGGTCTCTCGAAGATGTAACTGTGTTTTTCGTGATAAAAAGTCACAGAAGGGTTATTTGTTATGCATTTACCGAAGTACCACGGCTACAGGCCCAGGTGGGTCACGTCACACATATATACTGCACACCCTAGTCTTATTCGCGGCACGTTTACATCGCGTGACTGATACGGTCTGCGTTCTCCAGAGACGCGTGTCCGACATCCAGGGGTGTCCGACATGGTGATAAGTGACTGTACCGCTCGAAAACGTTGCCTTAAATGTTGCGGTTTTGACCTTGCTATTGGATGCCTTCCCGCAGCATAAATACAGGTTGTAGAGTATATAGCGGAGGTTGAAAGAGAGGAGCGCCCGCCGTGTAGCCAGAGGTGTAAACCGCGGTTTCCGTCCAGCAGATAAATATGGAGGTCGAAATTCGGGCGAGCGGGAGTGATCTGATGTCTGGCGAGGCGATGATTGGACGAGGGCACACAGAGGCGCGCGGCGGGGCAAGTAGAACGTCTGAAAACATAGAATTTAATCTGGAATGGGGGGTCGACCCCCTTCCAGATTATCGTCTGTAAGTGCCTCTCCGAAGCCCGACGTTCCGGTAGCGCCCGAAAGCTGACGTGCCGACGGGGTTTATGGACGAAATTTATCTCTACAACGCGCAATAAAAGCTGCGGGAAGGCATCCATTAATTGCACAGGAAGAATGCTACGTAACCCCCTATACTGTACAAACTCGACCTAGGCGACATGCCATCGGTCATAGGTGTCGCCGCAGCCGCTCTGGGCCTGGATGTCAACCGCCTTGCCCTTGTGGATATGCAGGCCGTATTATCTCAAACATTTATTGTCTGCGGCGCCCCACACTGTGATATAACTCGGGTCGATTGCATTCATCGGAGTTGTCATGATTCAAGCATGACGCCGTGCTTCAGAGGCACGTTAACAAACCCAGAGCCCATCTCCCTGATATTATCCACTCACGATGCAAACACACGAACGCACCGAATTCACGCCGGGTTGCACTCTCAAATGCCGGGTCTCCTACCGCGGAAGCCACCGGCCGTAAACTGGACATTGTCAGCAGCCATCAAGCCTGCTGCCACCCCGCCGCTTCGTATAAAGCTGTCAGTAGCTAGACCCCTCGCAGCTTAGATTGGTTTTGTATAGTATTCTTGGCTGGTACCTCCGTAAGAATATCAGTGACCCTCACTGATCCCAAACTCATAGACTCGTAACCAGCCCATACAGCTCCCGAATCACGGAGGAGGGAGGGCGGCCGAGATTCATGACCCTTGTTCATATATTCGTCCAAACGTCGAATTATAACAAAGGTCTGGTTTCGAGACTACCAAACTCAAGCTAACCACATGGTAGGGGTTTCCAAGGAGATTCTGCTCGCTCTGCCATTGCAATGACGGTAAAGAATGTTTTCATTTCTCATACAGCCGAATCCTTATATTGGCCTCAAAATCCAGTATATCTTGGAGGCTTGAATGAGCCATGTTGTTGTCGTTCGAGTATACGGGCTTCGTGTAAGACTAGCTATGCTTCAAGCGCCACAAGTTGCTGTGAATTCATGACTTGAACCTTGCAAACCCATTCCAGCCACTGGAACATGGCAGGCTGGCTCCTGAAAGAGAGAGAGACGGCTATTATCCCGCGGACATATCAATACAAATCGGCTTCAGTTCTCAGTACACTTTACACAACCTCCTTCCACAAGAATGCCGTGGGGGCCACCAAATCCACTCTCGCAACCTCCACCAGCCCTTTCCCGCCCTCCGTCCGCTCGAAGACTTTCACTCCGCGCCCATTCGCACCCCCCGCCACCAAATACCGATCATCAGGCCCGCCGAACACCATCCCACGCAGATGATTCAAATCTGACCGCACCTCAGCGACACTGTGCACCTTCTCCGCGTCCGAGACGTCGAATATCGATATTACGTCGGATTCTGAGGGGTCGTTACGGTTTGAGACGTACATGTACGGAGTTGGGAATTTTCTGTTTGGCGTGGGGATCAGGATCTCCGCCGCCAGCATACCTAGCGAGGCTGGAGGTCCTGGGAATGTGGTCATTGTTGGAAGCGTGGTGATATGGGCTGGTTGAGCGGGAAGTGGCGGGAAGCGATGAACGGCAACCTCGCTGCTGAGCTCTAGAAGGGTGTAGAGGATATCATCTGCAAATGGTTAGCCGAACAGAAAGACAGCAGGTGGTGGAGAACGGACTGTGGAAAGCGACGTGCCGCGGCCCGCTCCCCGGCTTGTAATCTACGTGCCCCTTCACCTCCCACTTTCCGCTCTCATCCTTCGCTAACCTCCAAGTCTTGTCGCCGCCGAGGTCAGGGACGAGCAGCTCCTCTCGGTCCGGGTGGAAGATGACATGATGTGGGTGTGAGCTTTCTTGGCGCTCAGGGTCGGGCCCAACCCCCTTGAACTCGAACTTCTTCACCCACAGCTCGTCTTTGAGGAATCCTGGCGCGTCGTTCGCGATCGGAATCGATGCGAGAGTGCCCCCCATATACTTGGAACGCGCAGATCAGCCCCGAGCCGACGAGACGAGCGGGAGACACGTACGTTTCCTACGAGCACTTCGGACGGCGTGGCGACGAGCGCGCAAGGCGAGTGTCCCCCACTCTTCACCTTGCCCAGCACAGTGCCCTGGCCATCCTTGTCAAACTTGACCGTCGCGACCTCACCCTCAGGCTGCTCGAGCCCCGCGAAGACTATCGATGAGTCGGAGGGGTGGAACGCGAGCCAGGACGGGTGGAAGCCGACGGTGACCGTCGCCACAGAAATAAGCGTTTTCGCGTCGGGGTCGAACAGAAGCGTCGTGACATCGTCCGTGTACGATCCGACGTAGATATGGAACACCATCGTCCGTGTCTGCGGTGTGGTGGTTGTCTGTGAGTTGTGTTATCGCGATCGCATTACCGTCTTATAATCCGGGTTTAGCGTCCGAGGATTGTCCGACCGTCGCGGCGCGGAGCGCGGTCGAGCGGCGGTACGGCCGCGGCGACATACGCTGAAGAAGGGTTGAAACGACTGGAAGGTACACTTCTGACGAGTTCTCACGACGCCTCCGTCCTCCAAGAAGCAGCGACTCAACGCCAAAAGCGCCCCAGCGCCCCTCGCCGAAATATCCCCGCATAGCTGCTCCCCATGCTCGTCTTCTATCCTACCGCTCTATGACACTAAAAGTCCTTTCCAGAATCCTGCCGTGCGTACGATATGAAGCGGCGACCAAGGTACAACGTAGTAATCTGCCTACGTTCCTCCGCAGAGTCAAAACTCGCGCTCTCCAAGCGAGAGAATACCGACCGAGCTTTCGCCGCGCATAATGAAGTATCAGAACGGAGGAACGCCAATTTGGGAGGTAATTAGCCCTTGCCAGTCTCAAAATAAGCTGCAATCGGGCAGAAGTCGCGACAGAAGACCGTGTTCTATCGTGCCTTCCGCGATTGCACACAACTCCGTAGCTACTGTGGCGTCACTTAGGTATAAGAGAATGCTACTATACCACCTAGAAGCTGCGCAGTTTCCCCTTCACAAAAGGTTCCGCTAGAAATTAGGATGCTACGGGACGAACTGAGACCTAAAGATGGTCAGCTGTGGTTTGGTGGCGTCGTAGGATAACAGGTCCTTCGGCGGCCTGCAGATGAGCTTGCTGTGCTTATCGACACGTAATGACCCTTCTACGGCGATAGTCCGTGTCGTCAATCATGAGAGATGGAATTCGAAGAGCTGCTATGTTTCTCTGTGCATATGGTACAGGTACGCTTGCAAGCTTCCATGTGTCGCGTCGGTGTGCTAAGCACGTGCGAAAAGCTCTGATACCTCAGCTTCGTCCGAGCATTGCCCTTCTTATGGATTCCAGTTGTACCTGACGATTGTTCAGAGATGTGCGTGCACTAGACGGAACAGAGAGAACCCACGATATTCGTGAGAGAGAACCCGGCCTGTTCCCAATGGCTATAACCCGCCGCCACGAAAGGAATGAAGTTCTTGGTTGTAATTTGACCTCGCAGATAGTCAACTAAGCGAGCAACAAGAGCATAAGCACTCCAGATAGCAAGAGACGCGTGAAGCGGCACTTAGTCGCGTCAGTGTCGTGTATGATGGCACTTGCTGACGTGGCGTTGTGGTGGTGAAGCTGCCAAACTTGTTCGAGAGGGGAAGATTATGATTCTACAGGTCGATACACGGATTATTGCTATTCATACAGTCAGGTAGCTATGTCCAATATAAACAGAGGAAGAGCAGGAGAGCACTGATGATCCAGAGATACGAGAAAGTCAATTTTGTCCGCCGCCAGAGCGCGCCTGTACTCACGTCAGACACAGGATTCGCAGCAAAGATGGAACAGTGTCAACATATAATGCATTCGTTCTCTGGCTTGGCGAGCCTCGCTTCGAATCGCACTGCCAGAGAGCCGTCTGGGGCGATGTACGAGCACCCACTGTGACGGCCGATCAGTGGCGCGTATGAAAGTAGGTGGGCAGTACGTACTCAAACTGCAAGCTGTTCCCCATGGGGTGCTTGGTGAGGGGAAGAAACAGTTCCGTCGTCGTTCCTGGGCTGCGCGCACGAGTCGATGCAAGTTGCTCTGACCCTGTCTTGAGGCGAAGCTCGATCGTCGGCTTCACTTTGTCGTCGTTGACGGTCACCGACGAGCTGGACGCGACGCGCTCGAACCACGCCTTTGCAGGCTGAAGATGGGATGAGGAAAGCGATGCAGAATGTCCTATTCGTCGCGGGGCGCGCACGTCGTCGATAAGAACGCGAGAGTCGATCCAGGTGAGCGGGCTGTGTTCCATCAAGGTGAGCGAGACTAGCCACGCGCCCTTCTCGCAGTGGCGCGTACGGAAGGACCCATCGGATTGGATGAACTTGAAGCACCACATTCGCCCTACACAGGTATGAGTCCTATCGCAGAGCGCCAGATGGGAGAGAACATACCTCGCGCGATAAACTCGACGGCAACCTGTTTTGAGATGCGCATGCGCTTCTGGAATTGCACGAGGCGAAAAACGGCGACAAACTCTCCCGCGTCGCCTGTACCCTCGTGCACGCTGACGTCGTCCTGCGGTATGGATCCTCCCAACAGGATCTCGTCGGTCCCCGACAGAGGTGCGAACGCGGGCGTGTAACGCAGACGCTGGAAAAGCGCCTGGTCCGAGCCGAGGAGACACGCAAGGCGTATCTCCGACACCGTCTGGTCTGTCAGCGGCGCGGCCATCGCCAACATCGCCTCGACGAGGTCGCCGCAGGTGTGGTCTTCATTGTCAGACTCCTTCTCGCCCTTCCCGCTCTTTCCGCCCTCCCGCGGCCGCTTGACAATTGCCCAGTAAAGCGCGCAGTGCCCCTCGATGTAGCGGTCCTGGAGGATGTCGCCGAACACCAGATCGTGCGACTCGCACGCCACGGCGCAGTCGTGTAGCACGGAGAGGCCGGCGACGTCGGGTGCTTTGACGACGTCGCGCACGAGATTCTGCACGGTTATACGTGCCTCTTGCGCTGCGCGCGACTGGCCGGCGAATGGGAAGAGCCATTTGGATTTCCCCTTTGGCGATACAGGACCCTTCAAGCCTTGGGGTGGTGGCTTCCTCAGGCGTGAAGAGCTGCCGCTGCTGCTTCCGCCGCCGGGCTGGAGTGAGGGCGGGTGGCTGGACGGTCCTGCGGTGGGCTCCTTGTCGGGTGGGTAGGTAAACGATCCTCTTGGCTTCTCGTCGAGCGACTCGTATGCGGGCGGGGCATCTGCTGGTGTAGTCTCGTCAGGTAAGGGCGGTTTGTCAATTATCATCTTGCAGCGACTCGAACCGGGGACTGTGCTTTGGGTTTGGGAGGCTGGGGCGTCTCAGAGGCCGGGGACTGCGAGTATGTATAGGTAAGTAGGAAGACGACACGGCTGTACGAAGACGACCCACGACTGAATTTGCTGCGCAGATATGTGCCGACCACTGCGGGGATGGCTTTGCGAAGGAGAGAGGCGGTGATATTTGGCAGCGGCAATCATGACCGCGATCCTTGATCTAATCTCATCTCCCACCGTGCCTTTAACTCCCCTGTCTTGGTCGAGAGACGATTATTGCATGGCTGCGCGCAGGTTGCGAACGGACAGCCCGTTGGACGAAGGGAAAGACGCATCCCCGAGTGCGATGCGAGTCTGTCGATGGTGGGGGTAACGACGAGGATTGCAAGGCCTTGCACAGCTTGATTCTTACAAGCGCTTTGCATCTCCGTTCGCCCCGAACAAAAACAAGAACCCCAACCTGTGTACGGTTGCTTCAGATGATCTACAAAGGCTTCGCACGCACACTTGGCAGTGGCACTGTTTTTAACTTAGGTTGCGGTTATGTTCAGCCGCATACTAATACATCAGGTCATGCATACACACTTCCACACCCAAGCGACACTTATTTGGACGTTCTCACCCTCATATAACCCATGCTACTCGCTATCTCGAACGACTGGGTGCGTTCTGCGCTGCGCCGAGCAAGCACAACGGGAGGCGTGACAGCTACGTGACAACTACGTGACAGTCGTGACGAGTTGTGTGGCGGATGTTTGTTGGGTGTTTGTACTTGTGCACCAAGACCCCAGCCAACGCATCCAAGTACGACATCGACTCTCGAACAGAGGAGCAGTTTCTCTGAGGTTTGCGAGGCCAAGAAAGAAGTTGCTGTCGAGAACGATGATGGGATCTTTGCAAAGCGTGTGTCTTGAGACGCCCGATCCGCGTCGAAAACGAGTGCAATGGAAGCAATAGATTTTGGAGCTCGAGGGTTGTCGTGCTTGCTCGTAGATGAGCCACACTCTGCATTCAGAGGTGCTTAAAGCTGGCAGCCAGCGTAGCCAAGAAAAAATAGTTTCGGTAGATGAGTGCCACAGAGGGCGCGTGTAAGGGTAGCAAATGACGAGTAGAATAGTATGAAGGCGCTCGGCACAGATCCGCTGGGAAGGCGTGTTTAACGAGTCAAGATATTCAATGAAAACGTGATAACAATGTGGAAGCTGACCATGGTTGTTAGCGTAGTCTTCGAGGCTTGAATCTACACTCACAGTGCGTGTAACGCCCACCAACTTGAAACGGTTCCAGCCCTTCCCAGGCTGACAAGGTGTGTAAATTGCAAAGTAGCATCAGTTGATGGACCGTTCGCCTTTCTGTTGACTCCCTCTTGTTTGAGCTGCAAGGCTGGCAAAAGGTAAAACAAGACGTAATCTGGAACGCGCTGACGGTCGGTAGACCACGCTGAGCTGTACGACAGAAAAGTGATGGTGCCGCAGAAGGTGTGAGATTCCATGGCAACAGCTAGCATAAACTTACCGCAGAAATCCACCGTGGTCCAAAGTCCGGGGCAGAAAGAGGCGCTGTCCGGCGTGACGCGGACCACCTCTCTTAATTTGAGACTCGCGATTGGTGGGCGGTGAAGTGTTACCCGCGCTGGGGCCTCATCTGAAAATGCACGGGAGGGTGAGTGGGGAACTACGCAAAGCGACGGAGACTAGTGAAGAACTGAACAATGCAGTAACAGACGCACCACGAGATTCCTGGAACGAATCCGAAAACAACGTACTTTCTCGCTTCGTACGACCGTAGCCACGCGCACACCCTCGGCTGGTAAACCGCCCGCCTCCGCCATGGACACCATCGCCGAGCCTCTGTGGGTGTGAACGCAGAGTTGAGTAAGTGGTACTCCGAGCCACGTCGACAGGTACGAGAATGTAACCTAGATTGACAGGTACAGGCCAGACAGCGAGGCCATAACCTACCATCAATTTCGCTGCAAGCGACGCTGCGGCGCGCACACGTCAACGCCGCCGAACGTCAGGTCGCGTACCGCGCTCCCCTTTGTCGTTGGTGGCGATCCTGGGGTGCTGCGGCCTCACTGTGGGATCCTTGATGGAGAATATAGCGATTGTAGCAGGATATAGCGTAGGACTGGCGCTGCGGGGCCTGCGGAAACCAGCTAGTCCATGTGAAGGTAGATTGCCTCGACCGGTCCCGTCGCTACCGGGAGGCGCCACGAAGCGACATAACAGACGAGGTTGGGGAGCAAATCGCGCGCAGACCCTGGGTGTAATTGATCTGTTACGGCTAGCGACAACTCCACCTGATCTCACGCAGCGGATGCAAAACGGGACAGACGAGTTGGGTTTCGGTGATGACTGCGGTCCTGCTGGGAGGGTTGGAGGGTAGATGCGGAGGGGCCTTGAGGAAAGGAAACAGCTCCGCGGCCAAGAGGACGACATGGTAGGTCTGTGAAAGAGTGTGTTTGTACTCGGAGGTGTTTCTTTGGACGGGCGCCCCGTGATGGGCACGCCGGGCAATCAATTGATGGGGCTGCTAAATCTGGAACGCGGCATAAACCGGCGCTTGACCAGATGCGTCACGTCTACGGTCCGCGTGAGGCCAGATTCTGAGCTCCCTGGGCCTTGAATTCTATGAATAGTATGTTCATTTTAATCTCAGACGAAGGCAAAGCAGTCGATAGATCGAGTTCTAAGCTCCACAATTAATTGCGTATCAGTAGGGGCGTCAGAGTACATCGAAATCGACCCAGAATATTTCTACATCGCCTCCTTTTAATCTCAGAATTATTTGGGCAAGAGGAATGCCCCCGGGGCTGACGAACGCAGACTGAACTGTTGTCAGGAAAGCGCGACGAGGCCGTGGGAGAGTCGTGACAACGTGTGACATGCACCGTAAACGCTGGTACGCGTACGGCCTTGACTATATTTGTGTGTGCTATTTGATCACCCTGTCGCAGTCAGTCTCGTCCGCCCTGCAGCCCCAGACTGGTGGTGGACATTGCTGTCGATGAGGCCATTCTGCGGACAGATTGCCTGCGGCTCGTCTTGTTTTTTGGGTGACATGATCTGGCGAGATTTGGTTCCGCGGTGAGAACGCATGTCGCGAGATGCGCGATCTGGAAGAGTGCCTTGCAACGTAAAGTCCGGGCCACGCGCATGGCATTCGGGCAGATTGGCTCCGTCGATGTGGGCCCGGCTCCCAACGCCCATCAACAGCGACGCTGGACGCTTCGTCTCGACGGTTTAGGACGCCGTTGTCCTCTCGCTCTGCTCCCCCACACGGGCGTGCACTTTGCATTCAATTGCATGAGAGCACCGCATTGCGGCGTCGTGAGAGCCATCGCTTGGCCCGTTCTTATACCCTCCTCGACCCCGCCCGCCGCGTCTCGCCCCCTCTATCCCTCTCGCCCAGCAATCCCGCCAGTACGTCGCCAGCGCACATAGCATGAACGAGACCTCCGGCGGCGTGTCGTCAGATTCCAGCTCGAAGCAAGTTGCCACTGGTCTGGGTGCGTCACTCAAGCTTCGTACGGCTGCAAGCGTCAACTTACTCCGCGGATCTGTGCAGACGGGCGTACAATCTCAGCCTTGCTATGGAGTGGACTCTATCTGTGCGTGGCCTGGCCCCTCAGCGTTTCCCGCCCCTCGCTTACCAGTTCCTCGTCCAGGTGGGAAGTCGTTCGTTCCGTTCCGTTCGACTGGAAGGTCCTCGTCGGCAAGCGGGCATGCCGCTGGGGAGCCTGTTTCTTCTACTTTCCGATGCGTGGGCTGGCCGCCGTGTTCTTTGGGTGCACGATAGCCCTCACGTTTCCCCCTCCGTGGCGGCCGTCCAATGTGAGTTCGTCGTTTGCCATATTGTGATTGGGCTGAAGGGCAGCATGCGTTCGTTGACAGGCTCTGACACTTCGCTACGTGTGCGAGGTGGGTTCTCCTCGATCATAAACTAACTTCTGTTCACGCTTCCCTTCTAGAGCACGTATATGATATCCAAGCTATTCGTATACCATATTCTCGCTATTCAGGTGTAAGTGCCATGTCCATCCCCGGCTCTCATTTCATAACGTCAACAGGGCCATGCTCTGGCGGACGTGGAAAGTTTCCTGGCCAATTATGGCTAGCATTATGGGATTTTGGACCTTTACGCTCTATGGTATGTCTGCCCTACACGTCCGACGCACTAGCTCGACTGACACTTCGACAGGTATTTCGCGCATCCACGCGCCATGGTACGCGCGCGTAGTGCCGAAGACCTTCACCAGCCTCAGTAGGTCCGTATCTGGCATCGGCAAGGCAGTACTGATATCCCGCGCCCCCAGGCCTTGCCACGTCGTTCCTGATCCTCGCCCTGTACGGCTTCGGACTGCTGCGCGCACGTTCGCGGAGTCGCCGCTCATCAAACGTCAATGGCGGCGCCGCGCGATACGCCCATCCGTCGATATGGTCGCTGTTGTCGCAAGAGAGGCTGCAATTCGTCCTACTTGTATGGGTGGCGCAAATCGTCAACACCGTAGGTCCCTCCGTTCACTTCTCGGAGCTTAATACCCCTGACTATGACGCCCAGGCGTTCGACCTCGCTGACGCTAGCTTTCGTAAGTTCCTTTTTCCGACCTGTGTAAGCCGTTGCTGATGAACCTGGGCAGAAGCGAAGATTGTACGTCCTACCATCAGTTTTTACCTGTCGCTGTCCTGATCAACACATCCTCTTCCGTTTCTGTACAGACCTCGCTGATAACAACGTGTACGTTCCCCCCTAATTCCCATTTGTAAAAACTAATGCAGTCTTGCCGCAGACATTATCATGTTCGTGAATTGTGCACCAGTTTAGAACTAAAAACAGGAAACTGACTTGTTCCCCAGAATCGTATGTGGCTCTCGCGCGTATCAGCACATGGCAGCGCGCAGTGGCGTTTGCCCCATGACGTCGGTACCGTGCATGCTGACCTCTGCGTACGTTGCTTCTTATCCCCGCCGGTTCGCGTACCTGCAGACTGACCTCGCTTGCAGCGTGAGAATGAGCAAGAAGTGGAATAGCACCAGTAGTGCCACATCGAGCTCGTGCACAGGCACCCAATCAGAGCACCGTGCCGCAGCTGACGACCACACACGGCGACGCAGCGCGGCCAATGCGCGGCGGGACGGCGACATACGCGTCGCGACGGATGTTATCGAGCTGCAGAGGCTCGGCAGGTGCGTACTCCCTCTTCTCCCGCTGCAGCTTCGCCGCCCAATGCTTATGCAGACGACGTTTCTAGCGAGAACTTCTCCCCGACAAGCGACGTCCTCTCTGCTAAGGCGCTCTCGATGTCGACGTTTCCGTCCGAAGATCTTTCTCCGCTCGAGGGGAAGTCGATGTTCCCTCCCATCGCCCCCGGCTGAACTGGCGCCACCTTGTGGGATGCAGGTCTTTGGCCAGTCCTGCCACAAGTTCCCAATGCCGCTTGTCGTAGTATCCATCGCAATATCTGCACAGCATCTTTTGCGAACCTCGTTCGTATTTTTGCGCTTGTGTAGACCTCGTCTGTAGTCTGTTTTTCTGTTCTGCTCGTTCTCTGCACTCCTATTTCTTGATCGCAGTGCATCACCTCGCGCTATGCTCGTTGTCTTAACGCTAATAGTACGGATGCTGTCTTTTCGTAACTCGTGTCGCCTTTGTTCTCAACTTGTTCTCCGTGCACCTCTCAATAAATAGTATTATTTATATGACTAGCCTCGGGGAGCGCCAGTAGGCGACCTCGACGCATACGGCAATTGCCGAAGGTGTGCCTCTGGATGATTTCCACTTCAACGAGCTTTGCCAAACGGCTCCCATCCAAGATTTGCTTGGCTGTATATCTCTACTTCATCCTGGTCGTTTCCCTGCCCTGCTCGGACTATGATGTCACGACATCAGGAACAGCATCACGTCCTCTGGTCTGTGGGATTCAACCGGAATACAGGAGCTTATCCTCCTCTGCCATACCGCAAGTAACATCGAGGTACAAGCTCATTCACTTGGAGTCCGTTCCACGAAGCAGTACCGTGTACACAGCATCGCCGACCAGTCGAGATGGTGCACGGCCTGGTCGATGTCAATCGGTGGGACACGGACAACGTCCCTGTGATCGATCTAGAGGGCTCACCGTATGAAGTATGTTGTCTGCCGCTGCCGTCATCGCCAGGTTTCTGATATGACGATATTCTATACAGATCGGACACAAGCATGGGGTTCTCCTTCAGCGACAGATCCTGTCCCAGCTCACGATCTACCAAGAGATATTCCAGAACGTGTGCAAGTTCGATTGGGACCATGTGCGATCGGCCTCCCCTTCCTCACACTGCTCGACGCTCACGCTGGTTGGACATAGGTACGAAGTGAGGCAGCAGAGTTTCAACCCGCGATTGAGGAGCTGGCTCCGCATCTGCTGCACGAAATGCGCGGCATCGTCGACGGCGTGAATGCACCCGTACCCGGAGGCGAGAACGACGAGAAGACTCGTATGGTAGACCTCCTCGATATCATCGCTTTGAATGCTCGCAGCGAGATCGCGCTAGGCAAATTCGACGACGGGTGCACGAGTCTCGCTTGGGATATCACTGGCAGCGTGGGCCCGCCCAAGCGAGTGCTTGCCCAGAATTGGGACTGGCGTACCGCGGTGGGCCCAAACCTCGCTCTCGGATCGATCAAGCAGGAGGGAAAGCCTGATATTTGGATGGTTATGGAGGTACGTCAGAGCTTGTTCTCTCCAGCATTTCGCGTTAACGACTTATGGTCCAGCCCGGCATCGTTGGCAAAATCGGCTTCAACTCTGCTTCTGTCGGAGTATGCCTGAATGCCATACGCGTCCGCATGACCGACGCGCATATGCTGCCCGTGCACATCCTCCTCCGTCTGCTCCTTGAGCAGCCGTCGCTTTCCGATGCCCTAGCGCTGATGGAGCGGCTCCGCGGGTGCGCGTCGAGCCAGCATATCCTCATTTCGTCGCATGCGGGCAGCCGTGGCCTCGAGGTATCTCCTGCAGGGACAGTCACCCTACAAGAAGATACCTCCGGGCTCATCGTACACACCAACCATTTCCTCGCCAACACTCTGGTGGACGAGCGACCATGGCTCGAAGGCTCTCCAATCCGCCTGGATCGCGCGCACGCTCTATGCGAGAAGATGCTTACGGCGCATGGGAAAGACGTGCTCCATAAGGGCCTTTCGCCAATAATATTGCGAACCGAGGTCTTTTCGGACACCTTCAACTCGCCCCAGGCCATTTGTTGTATTCCAGATCCCGCGCGCGCCGAGAGCATCGAGACGTTGTTCAATATCATCATGGTGTTTGAAGAGGGCAAGCTACCACGTGCTGAGGTGTTGTTCGGGAAGCCAACAAAGTCGGATGGTAAGATATACAATATGCCCTGGTAGCACATGGGCGCAGGATGTACAAAACATAACTCCAGTATTGTATGGGTAGATCTGAAATCTTGGTGTCAGCTTCTTTCCAGAGGGCATGCATATCTTGTGCATACTAAAAAAATGCCTGAGACATCGCTAAGATGCTGGAGATCCTGCCTGAAGCCTTTCCACTCCCGCTTGAGGCCTTTGCGATACTGCTTGAAGCTGCGAGGGTGCCGCTTGCAGCACCGACGGTCCTGGAGCTTGTTGAGACCCTGGGGCACTGGCAGGGCTTACCATCACAACTCTGCGAGCACGCAAATCATCACTAGAGGAGGTATTCCTGTCAGCCTATCCCGTGGACATATCGAGTATAGCTAACTCACCAGTTGCAGGCGTTGCCGATCGCCTCTGCGAGGCGTTAACACATGCGTCGTCAAAACAACTTGAAGATGATACATACGTATAAGATGAGTGTGTCGGGCATGTATATTGGCATATATACGCTGCTCCGCTTGATTCACAGCGGCGCTGATGACGGACGTAAGCTCTGCACGAAGCCTGTTGTTGCTTTCGTTGACTTTCGTGTTCACTGCAGAGCTGATCCGCGTCTCCATGGACGCAAGTAGAGTGCGAATCTGTGCCAAACATGATGAACATACTCCGTAAATCAGCAGATGTTGTTGTACAGACCTCTGTCCTGATACCGCGCAATTCACCACTAGCGTTGCGCAGATCGCGCTCGACCTCTGTAACCAGCTCGCCGACATCGGCGTTGGGATCCGGGATTTCGAGAGAATCAATGGCCTCTCCTACTTCGCCTACCCCGCTGTTCACCTCTCCTACTTTGGTTTCAATTTCAGCTGTTTTTTGATGCAAAGCAGTGAAGTCTTCGTCGTGGTCGGCGAGCTTGTATTCAACGTTGGATAGGCTGGCATTCGTGGCGCCCAACGTCTGCTGGATACCGATGAGGAGCTGGTATACGTTGTCGATTTGGATTTGCGTCAGCGCAGACATCATAAATGGTGTCTAGGTTTCGGTGGTTACAGAAACCAGGTGTTGGAAGTCTTGCCGAAATTGCGCACATAAGATACTCGGCAAATTCCGGCACACGATCAAACCGACGCCTGCCGTATTCGGACCATCCCGCCCTCCTCCCAAACGAAAGCCATACTACTTGTTTCCCCTCGCAACCAAGTCCCTCCAGCGACCTGTAACTATTCAATAGAATTTAAGCCAGAACTCATATCTTCCTGGGTCGCACAAGCTGCCGGCGGCGGGAAGATCTAGACATCTGAACATCAGTCTCATGAATGCGCCAGCCTCACGTCCCAATCGGCCTCCAGGAACAAGTCGTGTGGTGAGCGAAGGGCAGGGCGGTTCCCCAAGTAGTTTAGTGCGCAATTCTCTCCGAATTTGCACCCATGTTGATCTTTCTTGCTCGCCAACAGGTGAACGGTACACTCTCGAACAGCGGGCGGTCAGAGGCTCTCAATCTGTGTACCGCCACCGTTGCGTCCGACCGCGGCTTGGCCATCGCGCATCACCTCGTGGAATCTATATGTCCAGGCACCACTCGTCCTCAGCAGACCCTGGCAGACCCTAAGGATGATCCCTCCGCTGATGAACGAGGATGACATGACGCGGTCCCGCCCCAGGCGCATTCAGGGTCGTTGCGCTGTTGATCAAAAGCATGTTGTTGTGCGGACTGCCATGGTCTTGGACGGAGAGCTAAGCCCTTCGCTATGTTTGTTTCATTTGTCCCGCGCTTTGCCTCGCGCGTATTTAAAGGTCGCGGTTCGAGGGGAAAGAGCACCACCACCAGCCCTCTCACACCCGTCCAAAACTCACCATGCGTTTCGCCTTTGCCACCACCCTCGCCGCCGCGTTCGCCGTCCTCTCTGTTCAGGCCAACATCCGTGCTTTCAGCGGCAGCACCTGCAACGGCGCCGCTGGCAACAGCGTCCCCTGTGACGGCTCGTGCCACGCGTTCGATGACCGTCACTCCTTCCGGGTGGGTGACGTTTTCTGTCTTGCATTCGACCACGTCGCTGACAGGAACGATTCGTTCAGGTCGATTCCGGGTCGGGCAACCACTGCGTGACCATGTTCATCGACCCTGGATGCCCCAACAACCGTGAGACGACGGGCAGGCGGTACACCTTCACCGAGCAGAATGGTCAATGCCAAAATGTCAACACCGGCACCAACATCCGTTCGTTCAAGTGCTCGAACTCGAACATCTGCTTGGTGTAAACGCTTCCTCGCGGCGCCCCCGTGCTTGTGTACGTCCGAACGGAGCTTATTAGACTATCTCGCGCTAACGGTCATGTCACCAGTCGTCGTTTAACGAAGGACTCCTGCCGAGGTCGGAACGATATGTCAATGCTTATGACGTGTACGAACCGTTTGTATCCTGTATGTAGCAGTTATGAGCAGAAACAAAAGACTGTCTTCGAATTTCTATACGTGCGATTCAGAGTAAGCTCGGGGAGCTGTGGTTGTGTCGGATGTAATGACCGAACTCTTCGCGGCATGTATACCGACGGCGGCTCTACGTGACATACTGTCTCCAACAATTTGGGTCGGATCGGAGGATATCTGTGGTTCTTTAGTGCCTGACCGTCTGACTGCATTGCAAAGCGGTGCATCTTAGTTGATGAAATCCTTGGCAAGATCTGCCAACGGAGATGTCTGTGCAGTCCAGACCAGCGTGTATCCGCATGCAAAACGGTTGTTTCTTTGAACCTTGGAGATTGAAAGGCAAACTTCCGCTGATCCAAGCTCAACGTGCCCAAGACGTTCTGCCCGGTGCCGAAGCGCCAACTCTGTTATTTCTCCGGATGGGCGAATTTCATCTCTGAGCCGAATTCTCCTGTACATTTGCTAACGTCACGTACAACGACTCATCTCGCCGTGTCAATTTCATGTCGTGTGATACCAAATAGTGCCCGAACGCCGTGTCTAGCAGACCCGCCGCTGATCACCTCCGCATATGATATTTGATACGTCTACCCTAGCACGTTTCGCATTAGGAGAGCAGCAACTCCTTCACTTACGCCCCAATGACGCTGTGTGCACATCATAGTTCGAGCGGAAATGCATTAATGCAGTCCTATGATGGATCGTGCCATTGTGTTAGCGTTCCAACGCCCCGCGCGTATCGTTTTGGCTATGTAAACGGGACGATGCAATGGTAGTGTGAGTGAGGCACTACAATTCAAAGCGGTACCCGCTGCATCAGCGTTTCGCCCAAGGGGGAACAAAATCAAGAATCAATTGTCTCAAGCCTGAGGCGCAGCGTACATTGAAATGAATCCTCAACGTGCGAGCCTTCATGCACATTCCTGCAACGTGACAGAATAAGCCACCGACGCCCCCATCACCTATCCCAATCAAAAGAAGCTGCGCCACCAAGCTCTCCACCGCCAAGAACATATTGCCCACCGGTGCTTCACGGATCGTAATACAATTCCCGCGCTCAGTATACTCGCCTAGCTGAGTTGATGAACGCGGACTTCAACCCAATTGCCTCATCCCTCGCATGTCTGTCGTGATACTTTCACACGTCGAACGTACAAAGTCGAACGAGATGAAGTATCGTAGGGTGTCCACTCGACTCTGGATACCCCGGATCATACCTGTCATGCAATATCAGACTTAGCCATCGCATCAAGAGAGAGGGGCGGACCTTAATCACCGCCCTACGATGCCCCTTTCCTGCAGGCCTTTCAATTCCTCTCCGCTTAGACCCAACTCGCCGCAAAGCACCTCGACGTTGTGTTGCCCGAGGTCAGGCCCGGCCCATCGCGTACTCGTATCCACGCCCTCCAACACAGGGGTAACACGCGGCATCTTGACCGTCCAGCCATTCTTATGCTCCGCGTCTCCCACCCAAACGTCTTCGACGAGTCCCCGCGCCTCGCTGTGCGGATTCTCAACCACTTCCTTCACAGAAAACACGCGTCCGCAGGGGACGCTGACTTCGTGAAGGACAGCCTCGACTTCTTCAGCGGTACGCGTACGCGTGTAGGCCGCGATGCCATCCTCGATTTCGGTCTGACGAGCTACGCGGTGATGGTTTTGCGCGAAGTCAGGTCCTGTGAGGTCTGGTCGGCCGATGGCATTCATGAGCCGATTGTACATCGAGTCTGCGTTTGCCCCGATCACGACGTACGACGGCTGGGCAGGGTTTGTCGGCGATGGCTTGCAGGGGTACGCATTAGTTGGAACGATACCCGTCACGGATGAGCCCGATGGACCACGAATCTGGGACGCGTCAATGATGGACTCTTAAAGAGTGCGTGGTGCATTCACCTTACTCTTCCTACCGTATTCAGGGATGATGCCCTCCATGAGGTTGACCATACTGACGACCCGTGAGAAAGGTTTCGTACAATCAACGTACTCGCTCACCTTTCGTAGATGCTAACATCGACAGTCTGGCCGCGGTTATCACTTCTTGCCTTCCTCGCCTGCCTCGCTAGCAAAGCGAGGACCTAGAAGGGGCTTAAACACTCGTTCACTGCTCTTGCATCTGGCAGCAGACTCACTGTACCAAATGCGGCGTGCAGACCTGCAACAGAGTCGCCGAGGCTGATATTCGGGCGAACGGGAGGCCCATCGAGTGCACCGGTCTCAGGGTCTGGATACCCGTTGATGTAGCGGAAGCCCGACTCTGCCTCGCACACTGACGCATAGCCAGGACGCGACGACCACGGTCCGGTCTGGCCGTATCCGCTCACACGTGTGAAGATGAGCGACGGGTTAGATGACTGCAGGTCTGCGGGGCCCAATCCCCACTTCTCTAGTGCTATAAGTGCGAAGTTCAGCCTTTAACCGAAAATGATCCAAGAAGGTTGGACACACTGCCAGGTTTGAAGTTTTCGACAAGTACGTCGCTGTTCGTTGCAAGCTTTCGAACCAGACTGTAGAGGGTTCAGAAGTGCACAAGAGGCGTGGGAGGATATACCTACGCTCGCCCTTCTTCTTTCCTGAGGTCGATCGTGACACTCTTCTTGTTTCGAGCGATGCTCCGCCACCAAGGGCTCACACCGTCCACGTCGAGCTCTCTCCAAACACGCAGTGGGTCACCAACATGAGGAGCCTCCACCTTGATCACCTCGGCGCCGAAATGACTACGGATATACGCTCAATTCATCATCAAACTCACCAACGATTACTAGGACTCACCCAAGCAGTTGACCGCAGAATGGACCCGCAATAACTTGGCCGAGTTCAAGAACGCGTATCCCCGCCAACGGGAGGTCTTTCGGTTGACCAGGTGGTAAAGACGAGTATCTGTAGGTCTCACAACCCTTTCATACGTGGCCCGAGGGCGATGAATCTATCCTACTGCACCTGCGAAGGAAGCGTGTCGAGACCCCGGTTTTCGCCAGTCTAAGATGTGTGCCGAACATAATGAAATGCCTTATCGCAGCCTGTGCGGCCTTAAGCCTCGACTTTGGTGCGGTTCTAAGGTAATGAGATGGTTGCAGTAAGAGCTCTTCTCGGCCGAGCGGTCCGAGGCATAGCCGGACACGGTTGATTAGGGCAGGTCCGTTGATTCTTGACTGTGTAACGGTAGTACAGTCTAAGGAGAGCTTGGAGCCGAACTTCGCAATGTTAACGTAGTAGCTTCGAAGCGTAAGAGTATGGCCTCATGATGCCGATCCGCGTCGAAGTCAGCAGCATATTGGAGCTGGTTTGAGCAGTATTGCTGGCAGCAATAATATATATCTCGCACCGTGATTGCGTTACTTTACAAAACACACATATCATGTGGGCGACTCATAGTGTATGACTGGGGAGGTCCGTCGAATATTAACGCCGAGCGGAGGAAACGAACTTGCGAGCTGCGTGAGTTCTGGGCGGCTATCGACGCAACGCGTAAGATTAGGGCAGGTCATCACGCGAGTGGCGGCAGTGGCCTCATTAGTCTTGGCGCCCGTACTTTAGCCACCTGTCCTTTTAACCGCCATGCCTTTACGACAACGAGAAGAATATGAAGACGATAATTGCCTCAACTACGAAGATTGGGAACCACAGCCAAAGAGGCGTCGCTTGAGGGGGAAACGAGGCGGCCTCGAGAACCTGCCGCAAATGCCTCTGGACATCATCATCGAGGTACGCACGCTGCCGACGTTCAGAAAGACTCGCACAGCTCATACGCCCCAGATTCTAGGATATCTCAAACCCCTAGACCTTCTCAATCTTGCTCGCACGAGCGTGGACTTCCGCAAATATCTTATGGCCCGGTCGGCAGCGCCGCTATGGAAGTCCGCGCGCAAGAACGTCGAAGGTTTGCCAGACTGTCCTGCGCACCTGAACGAACCGCAGTATGCAAACTTAGTGTTTGATCCACACTGTCACGTACGCCCATCCCTTTCTTCTTCTGATCCATGCGTGCTGAATTCTCACCTACAGGCGTGTGTTCGTCCTGGGGTCAAGATTATTTTATGGCAATTTTCGGCCCGATACTGCGCTGACTGCAGGAAGGCTTAGTGAGTGACGTTCGTCCATAATTGTTTTAATCTTTCTGAGATTTGGTAGTATGACACAATGTAGCAACTCAGGTTTCGAATGTGTGCTCACCGACTCGTGTCTTGATCTATGGCTTTGCTACATGACCAAAGAAGGTCAGGAATACGATTCTTACAATGCGCATACATGAACCGTTTCCTCCAGACAAGTCTGGTGTATCCTTCTGGCACCACAAACCCGAAGTGTCAACGCTTGTAGCCAAATATGAGGCCGGCTTGTTGAGTCAGCAGTCTGTGGACGCGCTCGTAGAAAGAAATACTGCTATAATGGAGGCAAGCCTTTTCCCATTTGTGTTGGACTACTCATGACGTTGCTCATAGCATGCACGTTTATGCGAAGAATGGCAGCGATCTGTGCAGGACGATCGTCAGCTGGAGATAGAAGGTATACGAGAACGTCGATTCCTAGCGTGAGTATTTTCCTTCGCTATTTTGAAACGGCGATATTATAACTCAGACTCAGAGTATACGAAAAAGTGAACAAATGCGGTCACGGCGAGGAATTAGACCTCATGTGCGCGGACGGCAGAATCTCCGACTTTCTGAAACTTCCATTCCTCAGGCAGCCGAAAGAGTTGACGGAACGCAGTGAGTCGTCTCCATCAGAAACTCTATTGCCCTTCTCATGACTCGTAGTGTGGCGCAACGCTCAGGAGGAAATCCTGAACTACATCGATGAGAGCAAGCAAAACCGTATCTACGAAGAGCGAGAGGACGTGCTCACAATCCGAGTTCAAGAATTCTATCAGGTTTACCAGGGCTGGTGGCGCAGACAACCGAACAAGAACGTTTTGCCCAGAGTCATCGACATCATCTGCCGTGATCGCTATGTCACTGACTTCGTCAGGTTGGATGACGATCCTAACGAATATCACGGCGCAGTCAGCTCTTTCTCCCGCGACGCGGTGGAATGGCGTATAGACCGCGAGGAGGTACTCAGGCACCTTGTCACCGGGTCCAGCTCGTTCCAGGGGCGAATACCGGACGGTGTCGACCCTCTGAACCTCGCTGCAGTGGCATTCTCCTGCACTGTATGCGAACCGAAGCACAAGCAACCACCCCTCTATCCGTCGATTTTGACGCACGGATGCTGCTACAACCATCCATCGGCATTCTCCCAGCTCAGAGCGGTTCTCGGTAATGACGCTCAGCTCTGTCATGTCGTATCAAATCGTACGGGAGGCGCTTCTCCCTGGTCAGCCCACACACTCCACCTGGGACTGTGGTACAAACGCGCCGTGGCGATCATCAAAGCTTGTGGGCAAGATCCTACCACTGTCACGCGCCAGGAGATGGACGCGCTTCCAGTCAGGCTGTGGTGTACATGTTGTTCTGAACACTACTCTTTAGGTGACATTCGTCAAGTGATGACCTGGCGTGACGCGGTGCGTATCTCTTTCATCGCATGGTCCTCCAAACCTGATCTGATGTGTTTCCAGTTCAATCATTACAATTTCCACGACAAACGAAACGGAGAGGTGGACCTCGATTATGCCAACGACGACACGATGGCTTCGCCACTTAATTGGGCTTGTATGTCCGGCGATGAAATCACGGATATCATCGAGATGGAGGAGGAGCACTCTAGGACGTATTACGACGACTTCTCAAACAGAGCTTGCGAAGAAATCCGCTATGGATGCATGCATTGTGACTACATTTATGGTAGTGAAGGCTTCAAAGCTATCATTCGCCACCTGCGTATCTCGTGAGCGCGCTATTTGTGTTTCTTATTTTACGTGCTAAATCCAAGTACCAGGCATTCAATCGACGACCCCTCGGAGAAGGACTTCTATCAACCCGCCGACACCGAGCCATTCTTGACGCGTCCAGTGATCATTCGGCGTCGCAATCTCAAGATGATAAGCTCAGCCGACGCGGAAAAACAGATTGAAATAATGCAGTTCCGCACAGGATGTGCTGCACCAGCTTACCTCCACGATTTTTGAATATTTATCCTACATTACGCTGTACTCACATCTAAGAGCGTCATACGCGTAGTAGTCTCGTTAGTCTCCCATAATGATCAAGATGTATATGATAATAAAACCCAAGGGTGAAGCCCATAGGAAGATGAATAATATCGTCAATAGCATGCGTTGTGGGGGATAACGCCAAGGTACCAGGCGGATTCGAACCAGAGCGCCACAAAAGCTCAGAAGGGACGACGCGTCGCGAAGATATTTAGGGCAGGATGATACGCGCTACCTAATTGGAACGCCAGCCGGCGACCTGCCTTCGAACAGCTCGCTTCTTACCACCATGCCCTCAAAACGACGAGTCCGCAAAGTCGGCAACGAGAATGCTGAAGACGACAGCAAACAGCAGCCATCTAAGTCGCGCTTCGTGCGAGGGAAGCGCGGCGGTCTTGAGAGCTTGCCGCGCATGCCGCTAGACATTATTATCGAGGTACGAGTGTGAAGACTGTTTCATAGCCATACTGACCCCGTCCGTGCCAGATCATGAAATACCTCAAACCTCTTGACTTGCTCCATCTTGCTCGTACGAGCCGAGATTTCCGCAACTTCCTCATGATTCGGTCGGCTTCGCCGTTCTGGAAGACAGCTCGGGGGAACGTCGAAGGCTTACCTGACTGTCCACCACATCTCAGCGAGCCCGCATATACCAACTTAGTATTCGACAAACATTGCCACGTGAGTCACCAAATCAACTTGGTCCGCATCTATGGCACGTTACTGATGGATATCGACTCTGCAGTCATGTTTGAGACCGGGTATCAACAATGTTATATGGGCTCTCTCTGTCAGATACTGTCAAAACTGCAAAGCCACCAAGTGAGTATTGTATCATCATGTGCAGTGTTGGGCTGAGTACCAGTCTGGCAGCTTACGAGAATGCCGGGGCGTGGGGTGTTTGTTTTCTGCTCCATCCTGCACCAGTGCACGCCTACGTTACACCATAGAAAAGCGTACGCATCATGACATATTGCGGATCGTTGTTACACTTATGCTGAAATCTATTCGTGATTAGGCGGAAAACGGGGAAGATCCTATTGGCACCATGAACTCGAAATCGCTACCTTGGGCGCGGTTATTCCCTCAATGGATGAGAAAGAAATAGCTGCTCTTGAGCTGACCAATAAAGCTATCATGGAGGTTAGTGTGAAATTGAAGTGATATTTTTCATAGGAAAGCTTCCGACATTTTTCCAGCACGCAAAACTGTGCGACGAGTGGCAACACTCGGCCATGAGTAGTCGTCAAGAAGAATTGGATGACATCCGTGCGCAGCGACACTGGGCGTGAGTCGTCAATATCGACGCATATACCCGCACGAGAGTGTCTAATAATTGCGTGACAGGATATTTTCGAAGCTCAAGGAGCACGGCTACAGCGAAGAGCTCGATCTCATGGAGCAGGACGGAAGGCTTCTCGGGTTGAAAAGGCATCCATTGTTTAATCAGCCTAAATTTATGACCGAACGTAGTGAGTCTTGTGTGGTTATATGTATTCTCATCCTACTATTTTGCGCAGTATGGCTCAATGGCAAAGACGACATTCTTCAATTCATGAAGACCACCCGCGAGCTCCGTCTACACCGACAACGGGGCATCATTTACCGAGAATGGCGGAGAAGTCATCGGGACAGAAAGATTCTCCCCCTCGACGTGGACATACTATGCGCTCCCGACTATGTTTCCGCTGTCAACGATTCGGCGCATACGAGCATCGACGTAACCATGATCTCACAAGATTTTGCGGAACGTGCGAAACAGTGGCGCGACAGATGCGATAAAGAACTCCGCGAAAAGGTCCTGGACTCGCCCGAGCTACGAGAATTTCTTGGGCAAGACGTCGATCCCTTGACTCTTGCAGTAGTCGCCTTCTCGTGCACAAATTGCGCTTCAAAGCGCTTGGCCCCGCCGCTCTATCCGTCTGTTATTGTTCATACTTGCTGCTACGGTGGTCTTGGCGATTCTTCCGAACTAGTCTCTGGGATAGATCAGGATCTGGCTTCAATCATCACTGACAAATCCGGCCCTCACGCTCCCTGGTCTTCAAATGTACTTGAACTTGGCTTGTGGTACCGACGGGCGGCGGAAATTATCAAGGCTTGTGGGGAGGACCCCACAACTATAACCCGCGAGGATATGGATGCGCTTTCTATCAGGCTCTGGTGTACTTGCTGCTCCCGACACTATTCTGCTGGTGACATACGACAGATCATGACTTGGCGTGACGCCGTACGTACACATACCCTTCTTGCACCGCTATCCTACTAACAATATCCCACCCCAGTTTACTCATTACACGTTCCATGACAGGCAAAATGGCAAAACCGGCTTAGACTACGCTAACGACGACAACATGAAGTACCCCTTGAAGTGGGCATCCATGTCTGGCGATGACTTTACAAATATCGTCGCGATGGAGGAGACACTCGCCCGGACTTACTACAGCGACATCTCAAAGATAGGCTCGGCCCGCCACTCGTACTGCTGCGTGCATTGCGATGACAGAGTAGGAATTGTCTCCGACCGTAGAGTGAGCTTCAAGACCATTATTTGGCATCTGAACTACGCGTATGTGTATCACAGTCACTATTTGTAGAGACGCAACGTTGATATTTCGTCAGCCACAACATCATCAAGCCCGTGGAGGATGATATTTACCAACATCCTGACGCAGAGGCGTACACCACACGCCCCGTCCTCATCATCCGATGCAAGAACCGTCGTCTCAAACAGGAGGCGTTGGACAGACAAGTCGCCGTTATCCAGAAGCACTCTAACTGTTACGCTCCGTCGTTTTCGTACGATTTCTGAGTGGGCCTGCATTGTCAATTGTACCGGACGACCTTTAGGTTCAAAGCATGCTTTTTGATATCTTCATCTCACTTTCCTCAGGCACTTGAGTTTCCGAGTCATTGTAAGTCGGCTGGCAGTGAGCAGGAGTATGAAAGAACGTGGGGACATCCCTCGTCAAAAGACATGAATCTGAAGTCCACGACTCAGGTCGAAGCACACCGGACAGTCGACAATGTCCACGAAGAGATCTCAGGGAATAATCCCTTGCACGTGAAAAAATCGCCCTACTGTTACACATTACATCAGTACAATACAATACTTGGTACATCCCAGGACACACAGAAACGAACGTGGAAGGTAGAGGATGGGAGGAGGGGTAAGAAACAAAACGACCAGGGATACATGGAACGAAGTACCACATCTCGGGGGGTGGTGGGCGCGCCCATTTCAACGAAGGTTCCGCGTCAGGAGACGCAATACGCATCGCAATGGGTAGGGTTGGTGTGGGATATGGTACAACGTGGGGTGTAATGGGGTGGGGGGGATGCGTAGCGGGGACGTGAGGGGTATGGTCGGACGGGCGGGTATGAATACATAAACCATAAAATGGGGAGTAGGCTGTGCGTGCGCGGTAGTGGGATGGATCGTGTTGTGCGTATAGTTGGTGATTCGGATTCATGGAACGTGTGCGTTAGGCTCCGTGCCAGACGAATCCGCCCGCCTTCGGTCATACGAATCGTCGAGGGTCTGGTAATTCGGGCGGATTTAGGTCGGCGAGGTCTGGACGAGGGACGTCAGCGGTCGGGAGATACTGGGGAATGGTTGTAGGTCCTACCGATAGGAGACGTAAAGGTCATGACCTGCGAAGAAAAGCAACGTCAGCAGGCGCGGATTGAACGAAGATCATAGACACGCACGTAAGGATGTAGGCTAGATTTGGAATCTTGTCGGCGGACGTGTGCGTTAGTTTGCAGGATAGCCGCCCGCATAGGGATCTCGTGTATCGTGGTGGCGACCGGTTTCGCGATACTCGACGTACTTGCATCTTCCTCCGGCAGCGTCATGCCAATACCAGCAGGGCCGGATTGTGGCCGTGGTGGGCGTGGCTGGCCTCCAGAGTATCTGTGAACGTCGATGGCCGCTGCCATCTGGTTCATGCTGGACTTGCGCTTCGAAGACCTTCGTGGTGCTCGCGCGGTGGGTGGTGAAGCTGGTGTGGGAGGTGGTAGGTCTTGTTCATTTGGAATGAATACTGGCGCGGGTGATGAGGGTGGCGGCGTGAAGGCAGCTCCTGAAATGTATGGACTTGATGTCGAGTGCGGGAATGGCTGTCGTTGATACGCTGCCTGCTCGGGATATGCGTGGCCATAATGGACGCTCGAGCTCGCTTCAACTTGTCCATGATATGGCGGAGCTTCGTCGGGATACCACGGCTGCTGTTGCCCATTCTCGGCAGAATACCCCTCATCGTAGCCCTCGGCGTCCTCGTCCTCCAGAATTTGTGGCTGTGAATCTGCTGGATAATACTGAGAGCCCCAGCGAGATTCGACGGGAGAGCCAATATGGGGAGTTGTAGGTATGCTCGGATGGTGAGCACTCCAGCCTGACATTGGACGGGTTGTATGTTGGGCGTTCGGAGTAATCGGCGGCGACTTCGGGGAGTTGGCGGCAGTTGGTAGTTTCGGTTTGTAACCCGCCTCTTTGGTAAATGATCGAGGGAAGAAGATCTAGACAATGATGAGACTCGCGGAATCCTCTGTACCAGCTTGGGAGGCGTACCAGCAGAGTAATCGTTGTTGACACAAAACAGCCAATTCCAGCAATCATCAACAAGAAATCTGACAAAACCATTAGTAGACTTCAGCGATGCACTGTCGGGCACCGTACCTGTCCAGAATCTGATTGCACAAGATCAGTCAAGCATTAAACAAGAGGCGAGTTGACAACTTACACGCTCTTGTTAATTTGGTGTTGAATCCCCACAATTCCGTCGAGTGCGACGATGAATAATGGAATAGTGAACAAGAACCGGAAGACCACACGTGCGAGCTACAAAATCGACCATCAGTCTTGTTCAATATCACATACGGCCTCACTTACATTCAAGTTGTAGAATGTCGCGAGCCTCACGACCACTACCGGATCTGCACCTTCTGCCTTCACGTGTTTCAGGAATCTTGGGAATTCCCATATGACGTAGAGGAAGCATAGTGTTGTGCAAGTAGATCCCGAGGAACCGACGAGGAATATGTACGCATCAAGCTTGAGGAAATTTGCAATTAAGTACCGAGCCCGCGAGGCAGAATTAGACAACGTCACACACCGTGATAACATCCCGTCTGGCGACTAACGCTGTAAGGGGCATCCCAATGAATGCTGCCATGCTACCTAAACCGATCGATGTATCGTTGAGTAATTCCAAACAGATCGGATGCTGTGTAAGACTTACCTAGATACCACATCCGGTACTCCCAGCTTTCAAACCATTCGGCCTTACGAGGGTTCTGATGCAGGAGATACAACCAAAAAGCAAGCTCTGTGCAGAAATTGTCAGCGTCTAGTTGTGATGACAGGGTCGGGAACACGGTGACAGGAGACGCGTGTCGCTGCACCGCCAGTCGTGGACAGGACGATCTACATGGGCGGTGAATGGAGATCGATTGCCGACGATCCAACGTCGACCAAGACATATGGCGGTACTCCCGCCATCGTTTAAGACACTCATGTGGCGTGCGAGTGCCAGCATGGCAGCATCAGCGCAGAAGCCAAACCCGGCCATCATACAAAGAGCGGACATTTCGAATGAAACAAGTGCGGGGGAAAGCGAGCAATGCGGGTACCGTCAATGACGCAAGGGACCCGCGGTTGGATGATCGTAAATGGGACTTGCCTTCAAGATGAGTCACCCTACGATTGTGGTTAGCGCATCAACGCGGACATTAAGCACGAGAAGACGAACAGTTCAAGGCCCCAGGCGACGCTAAACACAAAACCCAAGGGTATGATCCAGTCTCTATTTTTGGGACTGTACATATTCAGGGGTCGAGGTATGACTGTTTCTCCGGTTAATTATGGCCATACGCAGACCGTCGCGGGGGGACTCACTCTTGTGATCGGGCAGCATGATGAACCCTGCAGATCCGTGAGGGTTAATGTGACAGGGCAGCGGGGTTTGTGCTTACCTTCCTGGAATTTGATTACCGTCGTCGCGACGCTGTAGACGACAAGTAATGGTACCGAGGCTAGATAGGAATACTAGGATGGCAAAGCAACGGTTATGAAGGCGATAAGGAAAACATATGGCTGGAATGACGACATACGGTCATGATGCGCTTGAACGCGCCTGGTTGACGACCTGCGGACCAGTGGAGGCATCTGAACTTGTCGTAACTCCACAGGTGGTAGATCAGGAAGCCGAGAAACTGTTCATCCGCGCGTCGAGGATGCGAGGAGGATGATTCGCGGGGAAACACGAAGAGACCGATGCATGTGGGGAAGAGAGAGGTCAGGAACTGCCGGGGCTAGAAGCCTGGACTGCGAAGCAGGGTACGCACAAGAACAGATAGGATGGCCCAGAGGAGAAACGCGGTGGGAGTTGCGGTGCTCATGAGCCGTCTTCCGGGGCGGGCGAGGGAAAGCGAAGGCGGGGACGTGGGCGTGGGTGTCGCAGACAGACGAGAGAGACTGGGAGAGAGGGCGCAGGCAGTCCCAGCGGGGGTTGCAGCCGTGTGAGCAGCGTTTCCCGAAAAGTCACCGCGGCTGATGCAGCCTAGCGACCCAAGACGAGACTAGCGGTGTGCGGCGGCGCGGGCGCGGGCGGGCGCGGTGTAGAGTGGGCGGGAGAGGGCGTAGGATGGGCAGGGTGTCGTCGGCGTCGTGCAGGGCGTCGTGGTGGTCGTCGCAGAAGGGCCGTACGCTCGCGTGGCGCCGACGCTGTCTCGCTTCCGCAACATCATCCATCATTTCCCCGCATCTCCTAATCCGGAAACACATCCCGCCGTCCACCACGTGGCCGCCGCTCTCCGTCTCGCGATGCACATGTCTCACTTTCCTCGTCCCACCACAATCCCGTAGAGCCTCTCGTCGCCAAACCCGCCCTCCTTGCTCCCCGAAGCAGCGGGAGCAGCCGTGTACCACATCCATCTCACATCAGCGGCGTAATTGGCCAAGATCAATCCCAGCCTCGCAAAAAAATCAGCGGACTTCTGGTGCCAGCGCAAGCCCGCTCAGCCATTCAATTCCACGATCTGTTTTTTCTCAGGGTCTACGGGCCTTCTGGGCGGCCCCCAAATGCCCCCATGACGACTGCTAGCCCAGGAACGTGCTCGCCATGGCACCAGCATTCATTCAGGCCTGGAATATGGGCTGTCTGCGGAAATCGTGCGGATCGGCAGAGCGTCCATCCGCATTTTCCAACGAACTTGAAACCCACGAAAACGTAATAGAAAATGCTGCGATAAATGCCGCAATGATCGCGGACCGTGTTGTCGGACTTACGGACGCGTCTCGTCGGATTCAAAGTGTCCCTTGGTACGGTGAGCAGCATTTTGATTATTTTACTCTTCCCCAATTTTTACGTCTTGTTCCAGGCTACCACACATGGAGGACCTGGCGTATAATGACTGGACGCCTTCCTGTGCACTTTCGACCTATCCGGCGAGTCAGCAGTCAGCACTTCCGCCGCCGGCGGATTTGGGTCGAGTCGGTCAGCAGTCAGACCGACGTCGCTCGCCAGGTCGGACCCATGGTAGGTGCTGGCTCGCCGAATTTTCGCGCCCGCGGCGCAATGTTAGGCTGCCGCTTGCATGACCCGCCGGAATCGAAGGTTTGTTACAGCCAACTCGCCCGCTGCGGCGCGTGCTGCTGCTTCGAGGATAAATATCAGCAGTCAGAACCGCCACCAAATAGGTCGAAATTGTACAGTATTGCGGATTCTGGAATATAATAACGCGTCTGCTACATCATCCTAACACTACGTTCTGTGGTCTCCTTTAGTCCCACCAGGTCCTACCGCATCCTTCACTATCTGCACGGTCCCGAAAGTGATTCGGAAATGATTATAAATATGACATTCTGCCAGCACGCTGGTGTTTAAGTATCCCCGCCCTCCGAGCATCTTATGTTACGCGGGAAACTGGTGAGACACCGCGGAAGCGGAACCACTCTATCCAAGAGCGACATATCATCTTTGCAGCCGGTCTTGGGATAGTTTGAACGCCAACAGGACTATGGTTTGCAAGCGGGTATAAGTATGACAGGTCGTTGGTCTTCGAGACACTGAACCCAGGTGGCGTGTGCGTGATTCAATGCATCCTGCACCACTAGGCCGCTAAAAACCGCCGCTACATGATCCTATGCTACCCCCCCTCTCAAAGCTTACATATTGAAGTGCCAAGAACGCGCGAGAGGGAATATATGGTGCTTGACTTCTCAGATCTAGGCCCTCTGGCGGGAGCGGCATGCGCACGGGTTCCAAAATCTATGTCATTGCAGTGGTGGTCAAAATGGTACAGGGCTCGTATACAAGTACAACTGCAGTGTCGGCTTTAGTGTAGGACCTGTACAATGCGAGAAAGCAACTACAACATTTCTATACACTATCGATATCGTAAGCAATCCAGGGTAGAGATTCATGCACATAGATGGGAGCGAAGTCATGCGGAGAGTCCATACGCGAGCAAAGTCATAAACAAAGCAATCGAGAAAAGAAAAGGGGGAAGAGAGAATCAGTCCACGGGCAGCAAGAAACTCGCGAGCGCCCACCCGACGTCGCCCTCCTCGTCGCGCGCAAGCAGCAGGCAGTCCTCGCCAAAGTCGACCTTCAGCGGAAGACCAGGGTGGCTGCACGGGTGCCCGCACTCCTCGAGGATCTCGAAGATGTCGCCAGGACGCAGCGTGTGGAAGCGCAGCCCACGATACGCCACGCCGTCGGGCGGCTCGCACAGGTGCACCGCGCGGCACGCGTACAGACCCTCCACACGCGCGAGGGGCGCCGTCGGCCTGGTGTCGAACGCCGTCTTCGATGGGTTGGGGGATGGTTGGGGGGACGCCAGGGAGGGGAGAGAGGGAGAGCGCCGGTGGCGCGACGCAGAGGACGGCGCTGTTCGCAGCGTCTCGGTGAGCCGACGCTTGAAGCTGGGCTTCCGCGAGGAACGCCCCCGCGCGTAGTCGTCCTCCTCTTCGTAGAAGTACTCTGGCGGCAGCTCTTCGTGTGTTGGCTCGGCGTATGGGTGTCTCGAACGATTCAGTTCGCCTGTTGAGTCCAGTAGCCGCCCGTGGGAGGTGGATTTCCGGAGGGGCATAGGCGAGGAAATGGGCATGGAGGCGGTTCGTGAATAGGAGGGTCTCTGGAGGGGGGAAATCTCCTCCAAGAGTTGTTGGTACGATGCGGAGCTATTGCTGTGCTTGTGCGCCTTGGAAGACTTGCCGGACTTCTTTGAATGCAGGCTCTCTTCGGAAGGGCGTCTGTCAAAGTTCCGGCTCTTCGCGCTGGTCGGAGAAGGGACAAGGGTCTGCGACGACGAGGATGACATCGGAATGATGTCGACGGAGGAGAGGTTCGCTCGAGAGGGCGCCACGAAAGTCGAACCGGAGAACTCTGACTGGATGGAACCGGTGAAGCTCTTCCCCCTCGCCCTCATCTTGACACGTTCCTTGTCGCGATCCTTGTCTTTCTCCTTGTCCTTCGGGGGCGGCCTAACGATGTTCAGCCCTGAAAGCTTGGCTTCGCACTCCTCGAAGCGGCTCCACCAGACGCGCAGGGTCTCTGACGCAGACCCCTTCATCTCGCCATCGACCCTCAGCGCGTCCCACAGCTCGCCCCACTTGTCACGGATGGCTTTCCAGAACCTTATCTGCATGCTTTCCCAGTGCCCAATACCGAATTCGATTCCCTTGCGTAGAAGCTCGTTGTATTTAGGGAGCTCGGCATGTAGCTGCGCACGGAGCGCGACATAGGACTTCGAAGCGTCGAGAAGCTGAGGCGGTGGTCGTGACTTGGAAACGTTGAAGTTCAGGAGGCCGTAGTGCAAGGGTTCCAGCGTGCGCATGGCCTCGAGCAGCCGTTCGGGGTTGCTAGCAGAGTCTGTCAGACGTTTCAGCGGGGGAAGGAGGTCTTCACTGATGGCCACGTCCAGCTCGTCGCAGATAGGGAGAAGACCCGTTTCGATGACGGTCACGAAAGCGCCAAACGCCTCCGAGTTGGCATCCGCCAGGACCCCGATGGTCTTGCCGAATCTGTGCGCCCAGTCGAGTAGCGCCTGGGTCATCTGAGTCGCGAGGTTTGTCCAGTCGGCGACGTTTCTCATGAAGGACCGGATGAACGTCTCGATCATGCGGAGCTCCTCGCCCATCCGCGCGACCTGCTCGGCCTCCTGGTTCGCCTCCGCACCCTCCTTGATCTTGAAGGAGGCAGCCTTGATGCTCTTCATCCGGCCGAGGCTGACCGATGCCGCGACGTTCATGTTCAGGCCCTTCCGCTTCGCTTTCGGCTCCCCAACGCGCTTGGCGGGGACGCCTGCCAGGACCTCTCGCACGACTTCCCTGCGCCGGCGTCCCTCGTTCACGCCGTGGGCGACCACTTCCATCTTTTCCCGCGCCTGCTTCAAACTCTCCTTATCCCCGTGAGAATCCGGGGTCGCGTCAATGATCGCGCCCAAAAGGAGAGAGTACTTGAGCAAGCGCTGTACGGGCTTGATGAGCAGTGAGGGGAGGTCCCATGCGTGGGAGAGGCTTGCTGCGAGACTCCGGGTATGCGCCAGGTATGCGACTAATGACGGAGTTTGGGGAAGACTGTTGAGATGCTCTAGTGCAGCTGAATGCTTGGTGATATAGGTTGTGTATAGAGGTTCCAGCTTGGGGATCTGCGACGCGAACTAGGTCAGCGCGACACTGTACGCAGCAAGTGGAAACCTGCAGTAGGACTCACCATTTCTATGAAAAGAGCACCAACGTGGTCCTCGCCTACTCCGCCCTCTAGAACCGATCCCAACGCTTCTTCGAGGCGTTCTATGAACTTATCCGAGAAGTCGGCCAAGTCAGACACGTTGCTGAATATTATTTTCACGTCGTCGACTGTCATAGAGCTATTGCTAGCGGTTGACGAGTCTGACGCTGTAGAATGCGTTCGTGAGGACGAGGCTGAGGAGATGTTAGGAAATGTCGGGGTAGAAGGTGTGGTGGCCTCGACAAAAGATGACGCTGACGACTGGCCTACGAGTGACAGTTAGACAAAGACGCGCTTTGAATGCTAAGATGGCGACTCGACGCACCCAACGCGAGTGGTATATGAATGTCTCGGATGAGAGCCAAGTCTGACGCGTATGATTGTTCCGAGGTGAGCAATTCGAGCAATGCGTGAGTCCGTTTCGAGACTTGACACCCGCTAGTGGAGAGGTGCAGCGACGACGGCGCGCTGCTGGATGTCTCGTCCTGATCGACTTCCTCGGCAAGCGGAGACGGAGGCGGGAGGGGTAGTGGTTTGTCTGGAGTCTTGGCCCGTTGTCGTCCCGAGACGTCCACGAGCGAAGCGATCGCGTTGAAGCTGGGGGAGTGTGCCAGCATGGTCAAACTCTGTGGGTCGTGCACGGTGCTGGCTTCTAGTGAAGCAATAGACGATCGAACAGCGGGGGACGCTGCGTGAAGCCGTGGTCGCAGTGGCGAGCGGGGAGGCAGGGGTGGAGACGCAGGTGGAGGAAGAGATGGAGGTGCCGTGTCTTCAGCTGAAAGCTGAAAGTTTGCCGGAGCGGCCTTCGCCACGCGGCGGGAACGAGGCGAGCCCTCGGTTGCAGTCGAAGCGGTCGATTGGGCGATCATTTGGTGAACAGAGTGATAGAAGCCGAGATGTGGTATCGTGGGCTGTCTGCTGAGAGGGTAGGGTCAGTCTCCGGCGGTCGCTGTCGGACAGGCCACTGCAGCACGCACCGCTGGTATATTTCAGGCCGCCCGCGCCAGGTATCGCATTAGCAATGTCCGAAAGCAGAACAGGGTATGACCGCAGCGGTCTCGTCCCTCTGTCCGAGAATCCTGCGGGTCTTATGCCGCGCCCTCTCCCGACACGTGAAAGCCTGCGTGCCTGCCTCGCGCCCACTTATCGGCCAGACTGAATGGCGGCAAGCGGTGCTGAGCCCGTCCCCCGCGAGAGAATCGTCCGAGAGTTCTATGAAAGGCGCAAGAGCTCGGAGAGTGCTGCTATGAGAGAAAGCGTGTCGCTTGTTCAAAGTGTTCAGCGCGTGCTGAGCAAGTGTCATGTGCAGCGGTCCGATGCCGCTACTCGTGCTGTCCTCGAGGGTCCTTGACTGGCGGGCGCGACGACGGGGTGGGGGAGATGGTGGAGGGGAAGCAAGGTACAGAGCGCGAATATCTTGTGGAATTTCCAGGGGATTTCCGGCTAAACGCCCATCCCGCCTTGTCTCAAACCTTCCACTCGTTCTTTGTATCCCTCCCAATGTTTCCAGGCAGGCTGATGAAATCTCCTCCCTAGCAAGGTCCCGAATAGTCCAGGCCAGCTCACGTCGAGACCTTGGTATTTGCACGATGTCAAGCAACAGCTCGTCTACATTGACGGAACCTTCCTCCTCAGTTACCGCACCACGTATGCCGGTACTCACGAATTGGGCACACTGTGGTCATTCGTCTGTTTATAGCGCGGCAAACATAAAGAATCTGCATCTCCTCCGGGATTTGAATGATGTTTCCCACACGCCACCGGTCGGTACCGCTCTAGGTCGAACAGAGCGGGATGATACATCTCCCAGTACCTGAACACCGGGACGCACAGGCTGAGGTATGCATATCATTAGCGTTCATCTCCACCTGGTACAGTCAGTCGGACATCTTCATGTCACTGTAGACTTCCATGGAGGGTTCGAGTTACGTTTCACTTCCGTTCGGGACACTCGACGGAGCTCAGCTTGAGGCTCATGAGCGCCGCTGAATGCTCAGCTGTCCGACGGCAGAGCCGCCTTAGAGAGCACATCCAGAACGTTTCAATAGCGTCCAATTTGGGCTCCACGCACTCATTATGGTTTCGTATCTCGATGGAAACCCGCCGACGTCGATCTTCCCCAGACTCGGTCCATTTTCCTATCTCATTTGTGCGATCTCTCACCTTCTCGAAACTCTAGATTTCTCCGGAATTTACCGGCATTTTCCCCACATAATCGACCACAGCCCGTGCAATTTATTCGACTAAATCCGTCCCCGGCACGGAGTCACCTAACTTGCGATATGAATCGCGTCGAGCAGGGTAGCAACAATTCCACGCCTCGGAGGCGCATGATTCCCACGCAGGGTCGGTTCATGGCGTTCCCACTTCGGCGCTGACCACGCATAAGCAGGACCCTAAGCTTAGCATGATGGGCGTGTGCGGCGTCGCATAGGGGCTACTTCTTGACGCTTCACTTGAAGCACCTCATTCTCCGCAAAGTGACATCGTCGGCAATATGGTGCTGTACAGCACTCTCGCGACAAGTGATACGGAAACTGAGGTCATGGTACGTCAGTACACCAGGCTGACATCATACGCAGTAATTTGTTTCAGGTTTCAATGTGTCTAGGACTTTGGCATGCGTGTTTCCGTATGCTTTTTTCCATGCGTCAGCTGGGGACTAGTCCATACCCGAACGCCTTCTCGAGCGGCGTCATGGTGGCGTTCTTCTGCGAAAGCGCCGTACTCGCAGTAAGCACGCTTCTTTGCCGTACTCTAGTCCCGGAAGAGAGTGGCCTTTATTGACTATGCCGTAACGCTGTAGGTCTCCGGGCGGCCAATTGGGCACGCAAACAACGTGCACACTGCGTGGCTGCAACCGTTGGCCTGGCCTGTGAATTCCCGAATGCCAAGCCATTGGGAAAGCCACAGGAAAGGGTAGCATGCCGGCAATGACGGTTTGCTTGTCTGCGGACGGTAAGGGTCTGATCCAACGCGGTCGCGCTTTGCAGGTGCTGAATCCCGGGTTCGTGCATCAGGTATGTGAGACCCCGCCTGGGCGTGGCAGCAATGCTAATCTACATCTGGTGCCATCTCCCCTCTGCGATCGAAATGGCTATCAACGTCTACGGTGTCCAACACACCGGTGACCGATCCACTTTGGAAGCTATTGTTTACCTCTCCGGACCCCTCACTCACGATCAGGCACCACGACGGGTCTCGTTAACCTCAATTCGACTGCCTACCTCTGCTCGGGCTGCACTAATCATCTCTAGAATGCACATGTTCGCTGTACCTGGTCAGTATTTTGACGGCAGTAATTCTCTAAACGTTTATGGCAAAGACGGGGTCTGAGCGTTCTGAAACTCTGAACAACCTACAGACTTACCGCATCTAGTATCGTCTCTGGTGAGAGTCAAGTGATCGGTAACGTGAGGGATCTCCCTCTGAGAGTTTCCTCTACATAGATTGTGCTTCACATGGGTAGGACGATATGCTGGGTCTTCGGACCCAAATCCAGACGGATCTTCTTCGACTCCTTCAGCTCCATTTCCATGAGTCCAGCTCGGCTCCTCGACCTCGAGTCGTCGTGAACCAACAACTTTAGGATGATCTGATATTATCCGCAGGCTCTCTCCGCCATCTGTCCGCGCCGCCCGTGCACAAGAGGCCTCCGGCAGGACTGTTCACGACGGCGGAGCGGGAACGCGATTCCCGGGGTGCCGGAATGCCGGACCGGTCGGGCCCACCAGCCGGTCCCCTCTCGATGATGCACCCTCGCAGACTCAGGAGCCTATAAAGCCATAACGGCCGCGATGGTCGACTGATCTTCCCCTGCATTCGACGATCACCTCGTCTCACTGCACACACGCCCAGTATGTCCTTCGGCAACATCGTTACACTCTCTACCGGGGCGAAGCTCCCCCAGATCGGCCTTGGCACATGGCTCTCGAAGCCCAAGGAGGTCGAGAACGCTGTAATTATCTTTCGTCTATTTCCGTGGCAACTTCAAGGCTAACTGAGGGTGCCTATAGGTTGAAATTGCCATTCGTAATGGATACAGGCACATCGACTGTGCGCTCATCTACCAAAACCAGGACGAGGTCGGCGCCGCGTTGAAGAAGGTCATCCCCTCGGTCGTGAAGCGCGAGGAGCTCTTCATTACCACGAAGCTGTGGAACCACAGCCACGCTCCGGAGGACGTTGAGAAGGAGCTTGACCTGTCGCTCAGCCAACTCGGACTCGACTACGTCGATCTCTACCGTACGTCTGCACAGCTCATTCGTGATCGCTTTGTCTCCTGACGTCACTTATCTGCACAGTCATCCACTGGCCCGTCTCCTTCCCACCAGGCGCTTTCTTCACGCACGTCGCGGGCAAGCAAGAAGTCGCCGTTGTCGACCACCCTCCGATCGCCGAGACCTGGAAGGAGGTGCTCAAGCTGCCCGCGACAGGCAAGGTCAAATCCGTCGGCGTGTCCAACTTCACCGTGAAGAACCTGCAGGCGCTCTATGATGCCACTGGCGTGTGGCCGGCCGCGAACCAGGTCGAGCGCCACCCGCTGCTGCCGCAACCCGACCTCATCGCGTTCTGCAAAGAACACAACATCCACATCACTTCGTATTCGCCGCTCGGAAACAACATCACGGGCAAGCAGAAGCTGGTGGAGTATGAGGCTGTGAAGGTCATTGCGGATCGTCTTGGCGCGACGCCGGCGCAGGTCCTCATTGCGTGGGGAGCGTACGACGGATGCTCAGTTATTCCGAAATCGGTACAGGAAGGTGAGACTCCATGAATTCCCTTTGTTAGTTGGATGAGAGCTGAAATTGTGTTTGCCAGACCGCATCAAGTCGAACTTCCAAGAGGTGAAGCTTTCAAAGGAGGATTACGATGCCATCTCCGCAATCGGCAAGGACAACCACCTGCGGTTCAACTGCCCGTTCCGCTACTGCACCGCGTCTGACCCCAAGTGGGACGTCAACATCTTCGACGAGGAGGACGAGAAGGCCGCGACTCACCAGGTCCGCATCGTCTAGAGTGGAAAGAAAAGAATTGTACAACAGGGACGAAAATCTATTTTTATGTGTACTGTTATATCAATGCAACCAGGTCTATGATACACCACATGGCTACAGCTGGGACACGAATTTGAGTCCGAAGAATAGTAACAAATGCATCCTACTCTCTTGTCAGAGCGATATCCGTCGAATATCTCTGTTTGTCAATGGAATCTGAGCTTGACTCGGATGCAAACATGAGAGGCTTTCCAAAGTTTCGACTCCTGCGATCGACGCTACATAACGTCCTCTCCTCGTCTTCGTCCCGTATTTTCCATAACCTGGCAGGGGGTGCCAGAACAACGTCTGGTGGTGGTGGCGCCTCGGAAGAGCCCTGGCGGGTGTCGGTGCGATTTGTCAATTCCTCGGTCAGTGCGACACGGGCAACAATGAGACACTGGGAGATGCCCTGATGAACTCGTTGAGCGTCGTCTATTAAGAGAAGTCAAGGAGCCTTACGAAGAAAACTGGGAGAACACAAGCTATAACATAGCCCACGTCATAATTGGACTGAAAAGAAAAATCTCAGTAAATAATAGAACGTCCATATGAAAGTGGACGTACCACAACATGACCATTTGGAGCGAGCGAGCATATCTCGTACAGTAAAAGTCCGATCCATGTCACCATTTCCGACTCGATAAACGCCTTGGCGACGACTACATGGGGTTCGTTTGAATTCTTCAGAAGGCCAGTTCGATGCACAGGAAGTCTACGATCAAAAGTCAGCTACACTCATAGGTAGCAGAGGAACAACGTACATAATCCTTGCGACTATCGAGCCGGTAAGAATGGTGTGGGTAGCAAACATAATCCAACCCCAAATCATAGTGACTTTCAGGGTGAGCTCCAGCAGCGTATTCACGTAAAACTCGTAGTGATAGTACGCGACGAGGTGTTGTACGTCTACTGACCAGCGCAAAACTGATGTGCTCGTGAGGTGGGAAGGTGAACTTTCCAGAGGTGCCGGGGACACTTACGTGCATTGATTATGACGAAGAACCCTGGGATGTAAAGGTTTCCTCTTATACGGCATAGTATGACGTAGAAACGCCAGACAAGAAGGCCGTCAGAACACAAGCCCTATAGATGACGCGTGATCAGAGCCGCAGATCAAGCCCCACAGTAATGAACGCACGGCGAACGTAGTTGTAACGCTAGATTCGCTGTGAGTTTAATATGGCATACAATAAAATTGCGACTTACTTTCCAATGACCATCAGGGGGATAGTCCATCTAAGGAACTCGCTTTCATCTGGCTCTTTTGCTCTCGAGCGGGAAAACTGCAGAGAGCGGACGATAAGATGAACGCAAAGGTCACCGAACCTGTGATTATTGTGAGAAATAACAAAAGTTAAATGAAGGAGGAGTACGTACAGCAGGAGAGTCATACATCGCAAACGACGATGAACGACGTCACGGCGGTCGCGCGTGGCCCAAAGGGCGAGGACAAACAGAGAGAAGTAAATTCCTGCCAGGAACGATATTAGTCGACGGACCAAACGAAGATGTTGGAAAATACCCCATAGTGCACACAGAACCGCTTGGACAATCCCAGACATTTCTAGTAGGTGCCAGGCGAGCATCACCTGGCGGTCTTCCCATGGCGACATGTTCGAGGAGACCTGAAGATTCGATCCCCCCTCATCAGAGCACGAGTCATCTTATACATACATCTCATAACGCCTGCGGGCACAATGAGGATCTGTCAGGGATGTGATGACAGATTGTTGCCAGATGTTGAGCTGACTTGTTGTACGAATGGAGGCAAGCGGGGCAACTCGGCCAAGAAACGTGGACAAACACATTTGTCCATCTTCTCGAACAACTTCTGTGACTTCCTTCATAGCTGCTGGAAGTCGGGCTCCTGGACGGAATCCCGTTGCATCGTTGAGTACAAGGAGTGTTCAACAAGCGAGCGTGCTGTGCCCAATTGGGACTCTGTTTGATACGGCGCCGGAGATTTCCGAGCTGCCACCACAGGTTCAAAGTTCACACAGCCTGCGAGCACCAACGCCACAGGGCCCCAGCAGTACCGGACGACTATGCACGACGCGACTCAATTGCGTGCTAATTCACGCACAGGAAACTACGTAGGCGCGTAGTTTCCGAGTCTCAAATTCCCCAGCGCGCGCAGCGAGACGATTAAAATGGGCGGATGTCGACCGGTACTGCTCCGCCGACGCACACGAGGCGGAGTACGCTCGATGCCATCCATCTCAGGACCCATCCCTCCATACCCCATCGTGACTGTGGCCGTGCGTGCTGCTCAATCCAGCGCGCTGAATGACAATTCTGCTCTCAAGATGATGAAAGGACGACTTCGGTGGCTCGGCGAAAGATATAAGATGTTCGTGTTGCTAGCGCGGTCCTCAAGCGTCCTCACCAACTTACAATGCTGCCCACATCTGCCTTCGCACTGGGCCTTTTTATGGCTTCTGCGTTTGCCCAGCAAGGCGAATACCAACAATGTCGGTTTACTCCGTTCATTTGTGGCATCGCTAATACCTTGACTAGGTGGAGGCCTTGGTTGGTCTGGCCCAACAGCGTGTGTGAACGGGTATATACTCCAGTTGATCTGTAGTCTCTTGAGCTGAGAGTCTTCGACAGCACGGCTTGCGCGAAGCTGAACGATTGTACGTCCTTGGTATCGATGGGTCCAGGTGGTAAACTGAGAAATTCCGCGCAGATTATTCTCACTGCCTTCGTGGCGAAGCTTCAAGTTCACGCAGTACTTCGACCGCCGCATGCTCCACTGTGCCCCCCAAGGACGTCGCAGGCACAAAATACTGGTTCAGCTTGTTCGTGAAGCCCTTCTCCGTACTCATTCGACTGACGAGTAAACATGTTTCTCAGTGGGGACTCTTACACCACAACTCGCTTCAACAGTAGCGGCACTCAGCCGGCGCTGGGAAATCCTCTTGGGAACCCACCATATCCCGTAAGACACCGAAGTCCCCCTTTAACAAAGGCCCTGATTTTTGATTTTTTTTTGGAACAGGGGAAAACGCAGGTCGGAGGCGAGAACTGGATCGATTTCGTGACAACGAAATACAACAAGACACTGACGTTGACGTATAACTATGCCTTTGGCGGCGCGACTATCGACTCGAAGCTCGTGCGAGGCTCCGCTATTTCCCTCACAGACCAAGTGAACGAATTCCTCGGTTCAGCTGCCACAAGTGCACTGTGGACCAGTGACAACTCGTTATTCTCGTTCTGGATTGGCATTAACGACATCACTGGGTCGTTCCTACAGAATGGCAGCCGCGATGCGTAAGCCGGTAGACATTCTTCTGGATTCTCTTGAAGCTGAGTTAATCACAGTTTCTCGGATACTCTCATGGATGCATACTTTGCGTTGGCCCAGAAAACAGTGAGTAATAGCATTATGTGGGTCCCACTGGAAACTCAATATGTTTGCGTAGTTGTAAGTATTTGGTGTGGTCTTCTCCAACAACGTCATGGCCATATTCACCCACACATCCCGCTCCAGCGACACAGGAGCGCGAAACTTCCTTTTCATCAACGTCCCACCAGTTGACCGATCCCCTCGGGTGTGTATATTGTCAACGCTAAATGTTTATATTGTTATTCTTTCGGCGTGTAGATGATTTCTCATCCTGCGTCCGAGCTGGCCGTCGAAAAGACTGTCATTGCCGGATACAACTCCAAGCTCGTGGACCGAGTCAACGCGTTCAGAAATTCGCACTCTGGGGTACGATCCCGGCTCACGATATATAACTTCCCTGTTGATTCTTATTCTGTTTGACAGCTCACTACAAAGATCTGGGACTCCAACTCAGCCTTTACCGTCGTTCTCAACAACCCGATGCAGTACGGTTTCGTCAACACCACGTCCTCTGGCCAAACGGGAGACTTCTGGGGGTACGTACTGCATTTTGGGAGCTTATACATATGTGATACTCACCGTTTTGCAGAGACGATTTCCACCCCTCTGTCGCGGCGCACGACATATGGGGCAAGCAGATTGCTGCACTCTGGGATAATTAGTTGAATTCTCGGCGCAAGTGCTGCAAGACGGGAGTTGCGATAACCTCCGTTTTGCTCAGATTGTATTTTTGTATTTGTTATTTATGTTTGTGTCGCCTGTGCGTAGTAGCCCTAAGACCGAGACTGAGATCGGCACTAGATAGTACTGGTGGTAGTAAGAGTTGGCCTATAGATTTAGACGCTGTCAACGCACTATTACGGAGACTGAATTGTAACTGACTATACCATAGGAAACATGACGATCATTCACACAGCGAAATCAGAATACTCTACGACGCTCTTCATTCTTGCTGGCGGTTGTGAATTGAGGTGGGCTCGGAGTTGTAGGCGCCTAGCGACGGCCCGACATTTTATCTATTTTTGGAGCGAAGGCGCGACGCGCGTCTAGAGAAGGCGGAGAGGCGCGGCGCTCCCTGACTTCCACGTCGACTTTCACCACTTCCTCGCTGTACTAAACCACGACGCCGCTGCGGTCAACGGCGGCCACCCAGGATGCCCATCGACCGCAAGCGTTCTTTCACGAGAGACGCTTCTACTACACCCCACGCCTCCTTCACGACCGCCTCCGCGAACGCGAACGCCGGTGCCTTCGCCCGACACACATACACCAACCGTTCCGCCACGCTGCCTCCGCCTCCGCGCCCGTCGTCTCCGCCGGCATCTGCGTACTACGCACAGTATGCCCGAGACGACCTACACGAACTCCAGCCGACTGGCGGAGACCCTAGCTCGCACTTCGCGTACAGTACCACCCTTCGCCGACACCACGTAGAAGGACCCCTGGGAACGCCGCAGACTCCTGGACAGACTTTCCAAGAGTTCAGAAATGTCGTGATCGAGGAAGGACCCTCCGGACTCTGGGACAGGCTTGTTAGCACAGTTCGGAGGTTGTTCAAGTCGGAGGCGAGTGAATACGAGAGGCTACCGACGCAGAGAGAGGAGCATAAAGATACGCCCTCTGCGAGGTTTGCGCATTGCTCCGTCGAGGTGCGTAAACCGCTCTCTAAACCCGTCTCTGTGTCACTCATTACAACGCATATAAATCAGGACACGCTCGCATATTTCCATACCTCTCCCTCACACGGATTGTCACCTGCAACGGTCTCTACATTACTCCAGACAAACGGCTACAATGAATTCTCCGTGTCAGCACCGGAACCGGTCTTACTCAAATTCGCAAAGACAATATACGAAAGCCCGCTCATCCTTCTACTATGCGGTAGTGCACTTGTCAGTGCGCTCATGGGCAACATCGACGACGCAGTTAGCATCACCGTCGCTGTTCTCATTGTACTTACAGGTCGGTTTAGTATGGAGAAATATCTGTGTAGCTGCTCATTTGCTGTAGTGGGATTCATTCAGGAGCAACGATCGGAAAAGAGTTTAGAAGCACTCAACAAGCTTGTTCCTCATCATTGCCATGTCATCAGGTACGCACACCACTTGAGCACCGTGGTTCGGTGGGCTAATGCCCCATAGGGACGGCAAGTCTCTTACCATGCTAGCGAACGAATTGGTCCCTGGTGATATCGTCACGTTCAGTACGGGAGACCGAGTACCCGCAGACGTAAGACTCATGTCAGCAGTCGACCTCGAAATCGACGAGAGTAGTCTCACGGGAGAGACCGATGCCCGAAGGAAGGATTCCGAAACCTGCGCGATGTTGACGAACGGAATTGCCAATGGTTACCCTAACGGCATGCCTGGAGAGCCTGTGGCGCTCGCTGAACGGTCGTGTATTGCTTACATGGGAACACTTGTGCGGAACGGTATGCATCTGTCAATTTTACTCCCCTACGCTCCTCATAGGTATTCCATAGGCAGAGGCTCTGGCATCATCATCGCGACTGGAACGCAAACAGAATTCGGCGTGATCTTCTCCATGATGCAAGAGGTAGGCCGCATTTGTGTGGCTTTCTGCTTGGCCCTGACTCACCCATTCTATAGGTGGAGGAAAAGCGAACACCCCTTCAGCTTAGCATGGACGAACTTGCGAAGAAGCTGTCAATACTATCCTTCGGAGTCATCGGGATCATTTGTGTTATCGGGGTCCTGCAGAGCAGGTCGTGGTTAGATATGTTCACAATCGGAGGTACAGCTCGCTCGTTACACCCGAAACCTCTAGATGGATTGATCTCACTTGAAGTGCAGTGTCGCTTGCTGTGGCTGCAATTCCAGAAGGACTCCCCATCGTCACTACTGTGACGCTGGCTTTGGGTGTGCTCAGAATGTCCAAACGGAAAGCCATCGTGAAGAAGCTACATTCCGTCGAAGCTCTTGGTTCAGTGTCGGTTATCTGCTCAGACAAGACAGGTGAGAAGTTCTCCATTAATTGTCGGTTTGGCTAATCATCATCAGGCACCCTGACCAAAAACGAACAGACAGTTACTGAGCTGTATGCTGTCGATGAGACGGTCACGGTCGACCCATCGGGAATGGCGGCACCATCGACGGCGAATCCATCCCCCGCCCTCATCAAAACTTTGGAGATAGGGTCTCTTTGCAACAATGCTATTTATCGTCCCGAGGAATCCGTTTACGTCGGCCACTCAGTCGATGTTGCGCTACTTAACGTACTCGGTACTTTCGGATTGCCAGACCAGCGGACGGTGAGAAGCCTGTTTACGTTTGATAACGCTAAACTGACGATGATATAGGACTTCATCAGGCAAACAGAGCTCCCCTTCAACTCCGAGCGCAAGTATATGGCCGTCAGCGGTATTCACGGAAACCAACCACACGTCGATGGATCACCAAAGCGGGAGATGTACTACATCAAAGGCTCGATTGACGCCATTCTAGATCGGTGCAAGTTCTACTACGTCTCCGATGACTCAACGCCTGGGCTGGACGCCAACATGCGCAACGTCGTCATATCCAAAGCTCATGCGACTGCTTCGCGTGGGCTGCGAGTTATCGCGATGGCATATGGATATGGTGCAGTCGAGTCATCGGCCCCACCATCGGCGGCGCCATCTCGTGCGGGAACACCCAGTCTAGGTTTGGACAAGGAGAAGACAAATCTCGTTTTCGTCGGATTCCAGGCCATGTACGATCCGCCACGAAAGGGAGTCGCGGATGCGATTAGCCTGCTCCAATCTGGTGGTGTCCAGGTCGTAATGATCACCGGCGACGCCGAACAGACCGCCCTATCCATCGCACGGCAACTAGGCCTTCGTGTTGGCGCCGGCAAGTCATCGGTCCTCACTGGACGTGAGATGGACAACATGAGCAAGGTCCAATTGCGCGAACGTGTTGGTGCCGTAAGCGTATTTGCGCGGGTGACGCCAAAGCACAAGATGGCGATTGTCGAGGCATACCAGTCAAGAGGTGCCGTTGTCGCTATGACCGGTGACGGTGGTGAGTACTGTGTTTTTCGAACATGAAGATATGCTAATTCGTCTTGTAGTGAACGATGCACCAGCACTGAAGATGGCAGATATCGGCGTGTCAATGGGCAAGAGCGGAACGGACGTGGCGAAGGAGGCCGCCGATATGATTCTCGTCGACGACAACTTCACAACAATTCTGCCAGCCGTTGAGGAAGGTCAGTACCTGATTATACCCTGCTCGTATTGTTTCTGACAGCAGCGTAGGAAAATCCATCTTCCACAATATCCAAAACTTCCTATCGTTCCAGCTCAGCACGGCGGTCGCTGCCCTGACCCTCATCACACTCAGTACTTTCTTCGGACTAAGCAACCCGCTGAACGCGATGCAAATTCTTTTCATCAATATCCTCATGGACGGCCCACCAAGTCAGTCTCTTGGTGTTGACCCTGTCGACCCCGCGGTCATGAAGCGGCCACCGAGGCGGAAGGACGAACCCATTATCAGCCAACGTCTGGTTTACCGTGTACTCTTCTCCGCGTCGATCATCGTCATCGGGACCTTGTTCATCTATATGTTCGCATTATCAGACGAGCATATGTCGAGGCGTGAACAGACGATGGTGCGTATCCGTGCTTTGACTCTGTTGTCGAAATGTTAACTCATTGGGTCGCTTTGTAGACTTTTACGTGTTTCGTCTTCCTAGACCTCGTCTCTGCCCTCCAAAACCGCGGTCTCGGCTGCGGCCTGACGAAAAACAAGATGCTCATCGGGACGGTCTCCGTATCCTTCGCGGTGCAGCTCACCCTCATCTACGTCCCCTTCATGCAAAGCATCTTCCAGACCGCCGCGCTCGACCTGGGCGACCTCATCATGCTACTTATGCTCGCTGGCATCTCCGCCACGCTGCACGAGGGCCGCCGCCGCTACGAGCGCGCGCTCAACGCCGACCTGACGACGAGCTACATCGCCGCCGAAATGGCGTAGACCGTGTCGTTCACCTACTACACTACTAGAGGGCGTTTGTAACGATTTTCTGAGAACTGGAGCATATTTAAATTACATCGAGAGATACATCACAAACATTGCAAACGTGCAGATCATTGGCCTAGGGAGGGATATTTTGGCAGTGGTTAGTTGGGTATTACATCATGGTTGGGGATGGCGGTTCGTTGAACAATTCCCCGATGGGGTTCCCGTGTTTGTCGAGAGGCCAGAAGTTGTTGCGGAAGAGACATTCGGGGTCGTATTTGCGCTTCAGCTCGGCCAGGCGGTCCCAGTTTTTGCCGTAACAGGCCATTGTGCGCGACGGAGGCTCGTGGCGGCCTAGGAACTATGCGCAACGGCGAGGTTAGTGTAAATATGGGTGCTGGAGGGTGACGGTACGTACAGTAGGGAACGGCCCACCGACCGAGACGGGCTTGATAATTTCTTGCATCCACTAGGGAGATGTTAGAAAGAGCGTCAGAAGAAGTGAAGGACACACGTACCTCCTCGGCAGTTGTGATGCACCGCGGGTCATCAATGCCCATATCCCACTGATGCAGGGCTGCTACGGTCCAGGTCGATTCACGCTGTTCTTTGGGAAGACATGTGTCCTCGTGGTCGGCGATTGCCCCTCCGGAGAGTTCAAAGATCCACGCTGTGATAGGTCTTATGAGACATGATCGAAATACAATTAGGAAGACGAAGGACTCACTGCACCCGATGGGCGTATTGGCAAACTGAACGACGGTCTTGTGGATGACCTCGTCAGGTAGGGAGTGAATCAGCGACGACCGCATGAACCACTGTCTTCCCGCTACGCGACCCCATGAGTCTAAAATTCAATTCTGATAATGAGCGCCACGCACCTTTCCCTCTGAGGATCTGCGCGATACTGTCCTGCTGGAACAAGTAGCTCTTCTCGTTGACCTCGTTCAGCAAGCAGCGCTCGCCGTCCCAGCTCGAGATCGCCTGGAGATATTCCATGCCCTGCTCCTTCGGACCAAGGTAGCACATCTGGATGACCACGAGGCTGTCTTTGTCGGCAGGCCCTGCCGTGAGCAAGACGTTGGCATAGAGCTCGCGCGGAGCGCCTTTGATGCAGTCGCGGAAATGCTTGATGAGAGACGGAGCTGTTGCACGATGGAAACGGCTGGGAAGTTGGGGATGATTAGTACTCGCGGGGTATGGAATGGATGAGCTCTCACTAGATCAGGTTCCCCGCGAAGACAACAGGAACGGGAAACGCTCTGAGCTTGTAGCGCGTTGCAATGCCGAAAGCGGGGCCTGCACCTCGAACCGCCCACCACAGCTCTGCAGTGGATTAGACTGATAGGGGAATAAACGGGGTGGGCGACCTACCCGGGTTCTCATCCTCGCTGACGATGACAATCCGCCCGTCCGCAAGGACCATTTCAACTTCGAGTAAGTTGTCGATGCTCAGGCCGTGCAAACGGCTTAGGAAGCCGAAGCCCGTAAGGATGAAGATAGACGAGCCAACGGGATGCGCGGAGCTTTCGGCACGGTGAGAATTGGAGCCACAAGAAACACGCCGGAACTCACCTCGGGACGTGGTACGGCACCAAGCCGTTTTCCTTCTCTCCTGTGATACGACTGATCCCTTCAAGCGGATTTTCAGCAGTGAACATGTCGATCTCTTTCTGCCTCGTCCCTGCGCCGACGGTAAGATAGGCGTGGGTATGTACTGGGCGTGCGGGGGCGCTGATGCTAGCTAGTCCACCTAGACCCGGCATGCCGAACGGAGGCATTGAAAACGGGCCTGACATGGAAGGAGGCATACTGGGTATATTGGAGAGAGACATGGGCATGCCGGTGTTGAAGATATTTCTGGCCATACTCGCGCTTGAACTCGAGACGGCGCCCGTAGGAGGTCTCGTGAAAGAGCGATGACTCATGAGGGCAGATGAGCTCATCGACGGAGTAGTCGTGGGCGGGAGGGACATGTATCCGAAGGGATCGGCACCGGCACTACTGGAAACAGGCTGTGGAATAGATGGAGCGCCAGTTGGGTGAGCCTCCTCTCCCTCCTTGGGTGTCCCATCCCTAGGCGTGGATGCGGCTGTTCCTCCGCTCAAGGTCCTCTCACCGAGTCCAAGAGAAGATGCACCTCCAGAGGAAGTCTCAGAGTCGCCAGATAATTGCCTCGTCGTGGCGGGCGGAAGGTCGAGGTGAGGAATATCGCTGCTCCCAACGGTAGGCGAGTGTAGACGCCGTCGGTTGGTTGGCGGTTGGCGGGGAACCTCTCCACCCTCCTCCACAGGTAAAGGCGGACCACGGAGGAATTCAGCAACGGCCTGTGACGCTGCATCGTAGTTGCGGAGGTGCGCGTCGTCTCCAGGGCGTGCGTATCCCTGCGTGACAGCGGGATGCTCGGTCGGCGGGCTGTCCTCGCGCCGCCTCTTCGTGCTGACAGAACGCTGCCCCACGGGGCGTCCAGCCTCCGTGACAGCGGCGACTTCAGGCTTCACTGAAGGTGGCGGCGGCTGTACACGTCCCTTTCCCTTGCTCCCGGGAGCCGGCATATCCTTGAGACGTGTCCACTGGTACTTGCCATCTCCAGCATCGACCGGCGCCTCGATATCGAGCTCACGAATGCGGCTCATGTCGATGACAATGTCGCCGGCGACAGCCCAGCCCGCGATGCCATACCCGCCGGCGATGACTGAAGGCGAAAGCGTGTGCTTGACGCAGAACTTGACGACCTTGCTCACGTCCTCGGCATCGACTGGCGACACGACGAGCATGGGGTTAGGCTCGAGTTTGCCATTGAAAGTCCTCGAGCGCTCTGTGAAACTAGAGCGGCGTGAGATCGAGAGGGTCTACATGGGGTGCCGGCGGATGCATATGATCGTCGACGGGGACAGGAACTGTCAGGAAGGATGCATACCTTTGCTCTCCGGGGCGCGATACCTCCCCGCGGATCAGGGAGACGAGTTCGTCGAAAAGCTGGTTGCGATTCAGTGCGGGAGTAGCCATGGGTCTGTGGGAGAGGTATATGGAATAGTGCGGGCGGTACGTGTGCAGTTGAAAGTGGCTTTATAGCCACGACAAAAATGCAGATCTTGGGCTGGACTGCACTGCCGAGCTGTCTGGACAGAAAACTGCGCCTAAAGAATATATGTTAGCGTCGGCGGGGAATACAAGGCGCGGTCGGCTAAAACAATGCATGGCCCACGTCACGCATCACACCTGTCATTGGCTGCGGACAGAAGCGAGGGGGTTCCTGAACCAGCATGCGGAAAGCCGCGTGCAAGAGGGCCACCGCCACCAGATGTTACGTGAAGCGAACCTTAGCGAGCCTGGACAGGATGGAAGTTGCAGAGCCAAAGCCACGCGCCGCGCAAAGCACGCAGGGCGAGACTTTGGAGTATCATAATCTGTCAAACAGAGGAAACCACATCCCGCTGCCTCGTGTGGGGGGCAGCGGCGGAGCTGTTCCACAGCCAGCGAACGAACTCTAACGGCCCGCGGGCCTACGCTCGCATCAGCCAGGGAGCAGAGACGTATGTTTTTCCGAACTATCTCACCTGCGTAGATTGTACGTCAGATCGCCGAGGGCACAAGCTGAGCCGCGCTGGAGAACGAAAGGAAAGGATATAGCTACGCCTCTTTCGTCGGTCGTGGGAGGCTGAACGAGATTTCCGTGCTGATATCGGGTCTTACCGTTTATTTATTCGCTTCCCAGCTACTGTGGCAGCCCTGGTAAAGGTGGCAGTTCTGATCGTGGTGGTCGAGGTGCAGCGCAAGTCTTGACTTCAATCGCGGGCTGCCCTCTTTGGGCTACTTTCCCAGGGTTGTGATTCAGCGTCTAATCCTATCTCGATTCCATCGTCCATGGTTCACGATGCAAGGAGCGCCCATATAGCCTTTTACCCCTCCTCCGCTTTCGTTCTCCGTTCGCAGCCAAGAATGCCTCCCGTCAGGACACAAAAGAACAATACGGCAGGCTCGCAGCCTTCGTCGTCGAAAACAAAGACACAACGCTCCGGTCCCCACAAGCGGAAACCCACCAATCTCGATAGCCAGGTACAAGCTCTGCCAGGCGTGCAGAAGATCAAGGCAGCGCTACGCCAGACGCGTCGCCTCCTGGCAAAGGTCCGTTCGCGACCCTGCTATATCCAATTGTCTTACTCAACAGTTTACCCCAGGAAAAACTCGCCGCGAACGTCCGAGTTGAGACGGAGCGACGGCTGAAGACGTTGGAGGCCGACCTGGCCAAGGCAGAGTTGGGCAGGAAAGAGAAGAAGCTTGCGGAGAGATACCACGCTGTCAAATTTTTTGGTGTGTACGCTCGGCTTGTGTGCCCTCGTGGTCCGACTGACAAGACCATAGAACGGCAAAAATTGACACGGAAGTTGAACAGGGTCAAGCGAGACCTGGAGTCATGCGAGGAGAAGAAAGAGAAGAAAAAGCTTACGAAGCGGCTGCTTGAGCTTCGGGTGGACCTGAACTATATCCTCGTGCGTTCCCTTCATCTATAGACCCTGAGCCGTTCAACTGACCAACTCGCCCTATCCTCAGCACTACCCCAAACTCAAGAAATACATATCCCTATTTCCACCAGAAGTTCGGAACAAAGCTCAAGATGGCAGCGACAGCGACAAGGGAAAAGAGAAGGCATCTCCGGAACCTAGCGAGGCGGAGAAGGCGAACACAGACGCACAGCGGGAGGAGATACGGCAGCAGATACGCGAGGCAATGGAACGCGGAGACCTCAGCAACGAGCCAGAGGTCGAGGAGCTTGGAGCTCGGAACAAGCGTAGGGCCTTGGAGGCGGCTCAGGCGAGGGATACAGCCCAGGAAGCTGCGGGCACGAGAGCGAAAGCAGTGCCTCAGATCCAGGAAGATGACTTTTTCGGGGAGGAAAGCGCCGACGAAGATGTCAACGACGACATGGACGAATCATGACAATAATAGCCCGTTTCAACTTCACCGTTTACGTCTACGTCCGATGTTGTCTTGTTTATTGTGTATCTTCCATACTATCCGGGTATCTTCACATTTTGCGCTGTTGGAACCCTTTCAGAGCGGAGCATTTTATGTAATCGTCCCCTTCTCTGCTCATTGTAGTTTTTTTTACGAGCTGCAGTAATTCTCTGCGCTTTTCCGCCGCCGCGTTCCTGAAGGGCTGCCTATTCCGGGCAGGACACCCTCCTAAGATCCCAATCTGATCAAGCGCAGATCCAATCGGCAGGCGTCGATTTAGCAAGCGCCCATAATCTCCGTTTTCTGCACATCCCGCATCGTCCATGGTCTAAATTCTAGACATACCGATTTCTCTGACCAAAACGACCCACGAACACCCGCGCAAACCAAATTGTAATATAAAATGCGCAACTTGTCTCTTTTTCGGACCTCGCACATCCCTCTCGCGTCCGCGACCGGCTCAATAACTGCAGTCACCGCCGATCTGGACCAGGATGCTCTGTACGTCGCCACAGAGCGCATAACGGAAGATGCGGATGTCGAGGTCAATGTTTGGGCTGCTGAGGGTGCAGCTAGATGGGAGAATGAGGCTACTCCGGTGAGTGACCTCGCTTTGCGGAGTGGAGAACGGGATCGACTTACTTGTGTTTGTAGGATATGACACCTGTGCTGCAGACGAAGTTCCAGTCGTTCACTGTCTCGAGCCCTTGGGCTATGAATCTGCAAGGGTTCGAGGTCGTCTCGTTCAAGTTCTTGCCGGATAGCAGGACGCTTGTCTTCATTATGCGCGGAGGAGAAATTGCTACAGCCGGGATGGATGACTCGATCCGAGAGGTGCGTCCTACCCTTTGACCGTGTTTTACGCGTGCTAAATATGGTATTGTCCCCAGGTTGAAGTGGTGGGCAACGTCGAGGAAGGAATTCTCGCCGCTGAATGGAGTCCAGACGACTCTATGCTTGTCCTCGCCACAGGTACGTCTCCGATTTCTCTTACGATTCAGCCCGCTTACTATGTTTGCAGGTGACAGAAAGCTCATTCTTATGACGAATACCTTCGACGTGCTCTCAGAGAACCCACTGGAACACGAAACTTTCGGAGAAGGTATGGCCCGCACGTCCGCTTTGCACTCATCAGCTCATACCTACTCTCCTAGACGCGCCAATAAACGTCGGATGGGGTTCCAAGCAGACACAATTCCACGGCTCACTAGGCAAGGCCGCCGCACAGGCCCCGAAACCAGCCGTCATCGGGTCGAGTCCAGATGACGACGAAATACCACGAATAAGCTGGCGCGGGGACGGCGCGTTCTTCGTCGTGTCTTCGCTCTCCCCGATACCAAACGACGAGACGACATCTCATGCGTACGAGCATAGGCGACGCACGCTGCGCATGTACTCGCACACCGGAGTACTACAAACGACCTCGGAGCCGACGCCTGGTATGGAACACGCCTTGTCGTGGCGGCCGTCGGGAAATTGGATCGTTACCACCCAGCGATACGGATTCCCGGGAGGCGGAAGCGGAAGAGAGGGACGGCACGATCTGGTCATGTTCGAGAGGAACGGGCTGAGGAGGACTGACTTTGGTCTCGAGGGCGGAGTCGAACCTGTGGGGAAGGTCGAGGGCAGTGAGCGGAAGTGGGGATACAGGGTGCGGGAGTTGGGATGGAGTGCAGACTCGAATATCCTGTCGATCTGGATCGAGAAGGACGGCGGCGATGTCGGTACGTCGCGATTTATCTGGCAGGCTGCTCGTTGTTTATGTGCAGACAGTGCAACTTTGGACGACTGGGAACTTCCATTGGTACCTGAAGCACGAGATTCTGGCTCCTGAATTGGATGGCCGTCCAGGACGCTTCACCTCTGTATCATGGCACCCCGAAGATACCTCGCGGATCATCTTGACAACTGAGTGTACGTCCTTCGATAGTTTACTCTATTGCTTTCTAATAGCTTTTACAGCAGAAATCATCCAACGGTCGTATCTTTGGGACACCTTCGGGTCACGAAGCAAGCCGCCACACGATTCCGGCACAGTTGCAGTGCTCGACGGCAGTGAGTGGGGTTATACCACTACGACGAGCCTGCCACTGACAGAACCTCAGCTCAACTTCTCCTCACGCCTTTCAGAACACAAAACGTACCCCCACCCATGTCCTCCTACCAACTCCCACTCAGCGTTCCTGCGGCCTCGGCATCCCGTTCCCGAATTCCTGTTCACCTATCGTTTTCGATGACGAAGGATGTCGTGGCCGCGCTTTGGGAGTCAGGACACGTGGAAATTACGGACCTGCAGACTCGTCTTGGGCCTGGTCGGGGCAAGATAATGGATCCTGTCCGTCTTTGGTCAGGCACTGTCGCAGGAGATATGGAGGCCAACGAATTCCGGCAGATCATGGTGCTGACCGCCGAGGAGGGACAACTCAAGTTTACAGTCCTGGGCTCGCCTGCTACTCGGAAAGGAAAGGATTTCGTTGAAGTTGTGGTGGTCAAGCTTGGCGAGCTGGCTGATAGAGTGAAGATCGATCTTCCTGAGAGGAATGGTCGATTGGTGGTTTCCGATAGTCAAGCGTGGTGGCAGTCACCCGATGGCGAGATTCTTTCTGGTATGTCGCCGTTCCTTTCTAGTCGCTTTTCTCTACTGATCCCATGACAGTGGACGCGATTAGTGAAATAGCAAACCCAGCTTCGACCTTCCCCGAGCACTGTGCATTCTCCGAACACATCCTTGTTCCTCAGCGTGAAGACTCGAATCTTTTCATCGGGCTCACACCCTCAGGGAAGCTTTACGTCGCCGACGACCAATCCACCCATCATCTTCTTGCCCCCAACGCCAATTCTTTCACAATAGCCTCTGGATTCCTCGTCTACACTACCACGGCTCACGTAGCGCACTTCGCGCCGCTGTCGGCCCTGCACGAGCTCCTGCAGAAGCTGCGAAATGGGGAGTCGCTAGTTGAAGAGAAGGACAAGAACTACTGGGAGACGCGGCGAGTGGAGCGTGGCTCGCGTATCGTGACAGCTGTTCCCAGCACGATGAGCTTGGTGTTGCAGATGCCTCGGGGAAACCTTGAAACGGTGAATCCACGGCCTCTAGTCATGGAGATCGTCAAGCAGGACATAGATAGGTGAGTGCACTCGACGACTTCATTGGTTATTTCGTACTGATATGTTGTTTGGAATCAAGTGTCGACTACGCAAAGGCATTTTCGGCATGTCGAAGGCACCGGGTCGATCTCAATGTCTTTGTCACCCATAACCGCGAGGCGTTCGTGAAGAACTTGCAGACGTTTGTGGAGCAAGTTAGCGACGTCGACTACATCAACCTTTTCTTGACAAACCTCGGGTAAGCCATACTCAAACAATTACTGTCATCGTTCCCAAATACCTATATGATACAGCCAAGGATCGTCGGCAGACGACATCATCAACGAAGCTTGCGACGGTGTTCGCCAGGAGTTGGAGAAGAAGAGTATGCACAAGTACATCAACTCGATACTCACTGCCCACGTCATGAAGCGTCCGCCCGACCACGAGGCTGGTCTTGCCCAGCTACTACGACTCAGAGGTTCGCTGCCATGTTGTCATTAGCAATGCGTCGGACTAATTTGACGTAGAAACTGATCCTCGGCTCGTCGAGGACGCCGTGAAGTATATCATCTTCTTGGTCGACGCCAATAGCCTGTTTGACACAGCCCTCGGGATGTACGACTTTTCGCTGGTGTTGATGATCGCTCAACACGCTCAAAAGGTTTGTAGTTCTGCTCGAACTCGTTCAAGGCCGCAACGGCTGACCATAACTCCCAGGATCCTCGTGAATACTTGCCGTTTTTGCGCGAGCTCCGCGCATTCGAGAAGTTCTACCAACGGTTCAAGATCGATGACCACCTGAAGAGACACGAGAAGGCACTACACAACCTCAGTCTCGCTGGCGATGCCAAGTTCGATGAAGCGATGGCGTACGTTGAAATGCATCGGCTATACGACACGGCCTTATCAATATGGAAAGGAACGGAGAAGTATGAGGTGAGTCGACTTAAATAGCTTGATCGTCTCAAACTTATACATCAAACCCTTAGGCTGTCCTTGAAATCTACGGCGACTACCTCTTCGACCGTCGAGAGTTCTCCGACGCAGCATTTGGTATGACTATCCATCTATTCTGATCAACGGTGACTAAGCCCGTATGCAGTTTTCCGACAGGCCCAAAAGTATCAGAAAACGATGCTGGCGTACGAAAAGGCGCTCATGTGGCAAGAGCTCTTTGACGTCGCTTTCCAAGAACAAGTCGATGAAGTGCAAGTCGAAGATATCGCATATCGTGTTGCGGGTATGTCGAGCGTAAACGAGCACCCTTCTTTTTCTGACTCGTCGCACAGAGGATCTATCATCGAAGAAGCGCTACCAGGATGCTGCGCGCGTACTTCTGGATTATGCCAAGGATGTCCGTGAGGCTGTCATTGCCTTGGTTCAAGGAAACAGTTTCTCAGAAGCCCGGCGGATAGTAAGTCTTTTCAGCGGATACCTGTTGGGCCATGCTCACAATCGTGGTCTTCGTTAGACGACGCTCCATTCGCGAGTTGAACTTCTGGAAGAGATCATCTACCCTGGCGCCTTCGAGTCACGTTCACAGATCGCTGAAGAGCTCTCCGAGATGCGGGATCAGCTTCGTAAACAGGTGCAGCGGATACGAGAGCTCAGAGTGAAGAAGGTGGAAGAGCCTGGTAAGCATTCTCGTTGGCCGGTTCTTTGACGTCGAGCTCACAAGTGTGTTTAGATGCGTTTTACGGCACGGAAGACAACGCCGACTTGCACAACGTCGACGTTATGACGGACGTATCGATGGCCCCGACGATGTTCACGCGGTATACGGTCGCACCGTCTGCGGCTTCGCGCACGTCTTCGAAGTAAGTCGGCTTTCTCTCTGATATGATCCTGTTGCTCATATTTTCCATAGACGTAGCTCGCGCTCGAAGCGGAAGATGGAGCGTAAGGTCGGCTCAGGACGGAAGGGCACTGTCGACGAAGAAGAGTACCTCCTCAAATCCGTAACGAAGTTGGTGACCAAGTTCAATACGACGAAATGTACGTCCTTCGGAATACTCGGATGGACTTGTCGCTGATTGTTTCTTTTTTAAGCCGACGCACAGCAACTCCTACCTCATCTCCTTCAATTCACACCTGCACATCGTCTCGAGGGCGAATCGCTACAAGAGGAGCTACAAGCTTTCGCGAAGGAGATACAGGAGGCTGTTGAGTTCATCTGGACCAAGGCGGAGCAGTCAGCAGAACCGGAAACGACGCCGGAAGGCTGGGCAAAGCGGATGCAGGAGTATGAGAAGGCTCGCATGATCGACCCCTTGGACAAAGTAGCGCGGCCCGAGCCGGGTAAATCCGAGTGGAAAACGAAATTGGTCTATGTTTGAGTATAGTGTGTTCATCAGAAAATGGCGATATCTATCAGTATAGTTACATCCTGCTGGCTCTCAGGAGTTGCATCGTCCCCACTACTGAAGTCAAATCTTTTCCTATATTCGACTTCAAAACACTCCTTTGGGGGTCCGGGTGCGCGAAGATTTAATGTGGCGAAGTATTTTGGCGATGAAAACTCAGGCTGGTGAGTTTGCGTTCTAAGAGGCGACGACCGCAGCGTATCATCGACTACAGAGTCGAAATGGGCCGCATATATCTGGTAGTGCGGGCGATCATCGTTCCAAGCGACGGCGCTGGGTGCGAGATGTGACGTGGGACCGACCAAGGCCTGCAACGTGTCGCGGAGCCCCTTTATCGCGAAACTCGGGATTTCATGACCCCCGAGTCGCATCTCGGGAATGATCCGTGCATTCGCCCCCCTCAGGACCCGGGTGGTGGCAGTCATGACACGAAGTACTTCGCGGTGCCTCATTATGTTGGCAACTCCCTGTAGGGCGGTATGCAGGGAAGGGCTATTTCCACCGACGACTGGATAACAGTACAGGAGCTCGATGCGATAGGTATTCCACCCACAGCCGTCGAGCGTCTGGACCAACTGAACAACGAATTTATCTAGAACAGTCGCTTAAAGACTTTCAAGGGATATCGATTATCAGCTTACCATTGTAATCGTCGCATTGTGTATACGATATATCGCCCAATTGGGAAAACAGCGTGAGGAGTGCACCGGACCAGCAGTTGCATCTACGCAACATCCTATGGGTAAACAGCCTGAAAAACTCGCCATGGTCGCTTCCAGCGTATAGACGAGCTTTCCGGAGTGACCGAAATCCCCGTTGTGGAACAACTACGGCCCCGTGGCTTCCATCCCAAGTAACGTGATGGCATTTGAGAAGTTGGAGGCCCTCGATCCGCCTGAGGATGCATGCGAAAGAGCGAAAATCACGAAAGTAGCACCCCTTGAACTCCAGGGATGTTAAGTTCTTGAAGCGTGCATAGAAGGCTTGTGCTGTAAAAGATATCGAAGGCAAAGAGAGGGGGGCATCAGGGATAAAATCCTGGGAGAGATGTTGTAGCTTTGGGAGGGCGGAGGGTATAAGGGATGGAACGAGATGTTCCCAGGGCGTGCGGCTGGCATGAAACACCGTGACGATATGGGTCACATAACGTCCAATCTTCTCGGATAAACGGATGATCTGGAGAAGGGCGTGCAAATCGTCTCCGGAAGAAAGTCGTAGACGTCGGAATAACCATGGCCGGCAACGGGACGACCATCGTCTACAAACGTGAGAGAACTTGGAGATCAGATGTTTATCATCCGCCGCAGAGATGATCAGATTATCTAGAATCACTTCCACCATCTCAATCGGCAGTTCCTGTGGTACATGGGAGGGTTCGTTGGTGAAATATCCTGTGGGCCGTAAATCTGCATGCGAAGGTTGCTTCCCTGGAAGAAGGACAGCAGGTAGTACTCCCGAGTGAGATAGATCCTAAATATATCAGCTAGGTGTTTTTTTAGCCGCATATGCCACGACCTAACCTTGACAGGTTCGAGAAAGGCAACGGGTTCATGCCGTGTATCGAGCGTTTTGACGCATTCTTCGACATAGACGCTTTTCATGACGTCGCAAGGGGATTCCGACTTCGGCAAAAGGGTATTGGATGGGAGTACCGGACTGCCCTGAGCAGTTATTCTGGCTTGTATTCGTCGTACGTTTGTACCACGTTTTGGTTTTGTATTCGTACTGATCAGTAATTAGTGAGACCGCGACTTAAAGAAGTATATGCTAGACGTACGGCGTTTAATTGGGCTCTTTGTAGACTGTATGGCCGAGAGTATGGTGCCCTTCGTGTGTACGGGTTGGTCAGGGGTCAGGGTTTTATTCCTGTTGACTACCTCAGGCTCGTTATATATCATAGGGCTGCATTTGCTGTACACTGCTGTGTGTTGTGTCATTCGTATTACACCCAGTTGTGTGGCAGCGGTGCTGTCATTATCAGCCTTTTGCTGCACGGCCGCCTTCAAAGAGTTGCAAATGGACGAGGATAGTACCCAGTGTCAGGTTACGACCCTTGACGAAGGAGAGGATGGAGGAAACTGTTCTGAGTATTCGAGGGCTCAGAGAGCAGGTTTATATAC